>PVKN010021484.1:0-15516 GCA_004027915.1 Capromys pilorides
CTCTTCCTGTCCCACCCAAAGAATTGGTGAGGGCAACCAATGAACATATAAATGCAACTTTTGTTTAAAGTAAAACAAAAGAGTGAAGGGCAGGCAAGACAAGCTCCACGGACTAAGCGCCTGCTTTGGCAAGTGCAGGGACCAGGGCTTGATCCCCAATCCTGCATACCTTGCCAGCCCGGGTCCCAGCACATGCTGTGCCTGTGACTGAGTCCGGGCATGGTGGCGTGCGCCTGTAATCCCAACACTGAGGAAGCTGAAAACAGGAGGATCCCTATAAGTCCAAGCTGCATAGTGAGACCTTGTACCGAATACATACCATGAAAAGATAAAAGAAAAAAAGAGAAGAGTGAAGCAAAGAGAAGAACAAGTAAAGGTACAGTCCACAGGCAGGACAGGCCACCACAGACACAGAAGAGCAGAGCAGGAAGGTCATGTGGCAGCAAAGTCCACGGCCACCGTCCTTTAGAACCTCAGACCTGCTTCGTCAGAGGTTGCTTTGCTGACACATGCTGGCCATGACGGACAGGCCACTTCCTGTTGCTCAGCTGTCATTCTGGGTCTTTACCATTGACAGAGACATCCTGTTTTCCAACGGCCTTTTGTGCCCTACTCTCTTCCGCAGTAGGAAAGCTGAGATCAGAGGCTCCTTCTCAGCGCTGATCTCTTTCTCACTTCACAAGGTGGAATGATGATGCACACAGGACACTTGCAGCTCTGAGTCAGAGGTGGGGGGTGACAGGAAGAAGAGCTGCAGCTGGCAGAACAAAGTGGACACCTGATTTGTACTCCTTATTATGGCTTGTGTATAGATATCACCCCAAGACCTCACGTGGTCACAGGTGGGGCATTTTCAGAGGTGCCTAGATCTCAAGTGTGTGACCCTGGGATTGATGCATGGTGCAGTGCTAGGTGCAAAGGCGCTAGGATGAAGGGGGACAGTGCTACTTCCCATAAGTAGCCTGGAGAAGATAGAAGGGGCGGCTTCTGGCTGAAGAGCTGTGCTTATCCCTGACTTGCTTTGCTACCTTCTGTGTGCCATGAGCTGCTACTCCTCTGAGATGCCCCTCTGCCCTCCACTCTGCCCTGGAGCCAGCTGACTATAAACTGAAAAGCTTCGCCAAACTATGAGTCAACTAAACAGTTCCTCCCTTAAAAAATAAATAAAAATATGATTGAAGGTGCAGAATCTCTGAACACCATGAATCATCAAGAACTTATTAATATTTATAGAACACTCCGCCCAACAAATGCAGATTCAAGTGCACATGGGATGCTCACCAAGACAGACCATATGCTCCACTAAGAAAAAGTCTCAGTAAATTTAAAGGCACTGAAATGCTACTCTCTATTCTTTGACTACAGTGAAATTAAACCATAAAGAGATAACTATAATCTATTAGGAAAACTCAAGTATCTGGAAATTAAACAGTGCACTTGATAAAGAACCTACTGATCACTGGCATTGCTCTTCGCATTTAGAACTCATTTGGCCTCTAATGCTCTGAAGTGGAACATGTTTTGATTTGAATAAAGGAGTGGAGGCCATACAGGCAAAGTGAGGCGTTTTTCTAAATTCCATGGAAAAGCAGTAAAGTTGTGCCAAGAGAAGAGAAATGATCAAATATTTCATCTGCTATTTTATGCTCAGCTTTAGTGCTGCCTCAGAAGCGTTTGATCTTTTGTTGCCAGCTGGTTGGCCTAGTGCCAAGCTACCTCAGCTCTACACCCTCCTTCACCCCCTGCTGCCCCTACGATTCTCTCTGTAATCCAGAATCTTGTTTTGAGATTGTTGTAAATACTCATCTGCTTCGTTTTCTTGTCCTTCAGAGAGCTGTTATTTGACCCTGAGAAGTATGCTTTTGTGATTGTTGATGAGAGTGCTTTGAAGAGGGAAGGCATGGAATATACTTTTATCTCATAGTCCAAGAAGAAAAATGAGGAAAACTAGTTTTTAGACAGCATTCTCGCAGGACTGGGAGTGAGTTCCTATGACCAGCCACCTTCCTCCCCAGCTTAGTATGAGTCATGAGGCCACAGGGCAGTGACACGTACTGCTTCATATGAGGTGAAAGCTACCGAAAGGTGCCAAGTCACATTACCTCCAGAGGCATTTTCAAGTTTCCCTTTTCAAACTTTTCAGTCACTAAACAGTGTACAAGAAAATAAGATTTACCACCTCAGGAACACCTTGTCTTGGACCAGTCCCTCTCAATTGCCCGTTACCTCCCTATCCTTTTCAGGATGTTTTCCGAGATACATTGGCACATGCAGGTTAAATTAGGGCTCTGCAGAATCGCCAGGAAGACTTGGGAAGCATGACTCAGTCCACCTGGCTTCTGACTCACAGGGATGGGGGGATCCTGTCAACAGCGTTTCTAGCTGCCTGACATCCCTGAGGCTGTTGGGCTGGAACCACGCCGGTAAAAGTGGGGAGTTTTCTTGCTAATGGAGAAAGGCAAGACTGAGAAAGGGCTCAATATTTACTCAGAAGAGTTATGTCTATTGTAAGAAATTAAGGTTATTTCCAACTCTCCTGTGCCTCTTAAGGGTATTTTAGGATTTCACTGAAGACAGAGTTTGGGAGAATTAAAAATTATGCAGATACAACAGCTCCTGAGCTGGTCTAAAACAAGGTCTCCTTCTTTAGGGCTGGGCAGCTTCCACACGGCTTAAAATAAGGGATCAGAAGCCACCAAAGCCCTACTTCTGTGAGTGGGCGTGGACTAGCTGAACCTGGAAACTCAGCAAGGATAATCTGCAAGACCACCCCAGGGCTGAGTTGGAAACCCTGGGCCTGTTGGCAGCAATCTGTAATGTAGAAGCTGTCTAGGTGAAACCACATGCACTGAAATTTGAGGATGAGTGACCAATCAAGCCCAGAGATACTTTACTTTCTCAGATCTGCTTTTGGGTAAAAACGCAGTTGGTCAATATCTTGTGGTCAGTACATGCAAAATGTGTTTTGTTACCAGGTCAGATAATCCACACAGGAAAGTATTTTTGCTTTACTTGGAAACATAAAAAAAGATAGTGTCAGAATTATTTTATAAACAAAGGCAATACTTTTCATTGGCTGCCTCACAGAATGCCATAATAATTGATAGATTTTTATTTAGTCCAGTCAACCAAATACTAAGTAGGAAAGAGACAGACTGTGGTTTCAATGTTGAATTTTTATTTATTTATTTATCTTTACAAAAGGTATAAAAACATTAGGATGCACTCATTATCAACCCTTTGAAAAGGATTTTTTTTTTTGGGTGGGGCACTAGGGATTGATTCTAGGGCCTTGACACCAAATTGCATTCTTAGCTTTGAACAATTTCTATTTTGAAACAGGCTGTTGCTCAGTTGCAGACTAGATAGACTTGAGCTTGCCATTCTGCTGCCTCAGCCTCACGTGCAGCTGGCATTAAAGGGGTGTGTGGCCACACCCAGTTTGAATAGGACACCTTAGCCTTGAAAGTAGTCTGTGTGCTCCTCAGCTGTGGAGGACCACCTGGGCGACTCTTCTTGCAAGAAGAGCTGTGGTCTCCAGCTTGGCCGAGCCCGACCCTGTTTCCATGTACTAATGGGAACAGAGCCAGCTAGGACCTTTCCTTGTCCCTTCCATTGGCTTTGAGGAATGCATATTGGTCTCGCTGAGGTGCTAGTGATAGTCCTTGAAGATGGCACATGTGTTTCCCCAGTAACCCCCACCTGTTGCTTTTTAATGTGGAGAAGGGATGAAAAGCCAATGCTCCATGTAGTCAGCGGGGATGGAGCCTTGAGATAGAGGCTATGACTTCCTGGGGCTTGAAAAATTACACGTCAGAGCTGAGGCACTGGACTGCAAAACACTAGATACTATTTCAATTGTGCACTGCAGATTATTCTCTGCTTATCCTTCTTTCTGCATATTACAGGGGTAAATGCAGGCCTCCTTCCTAGCCCAGCTCAGTGCTCACCCACTTTCTGCCATTCTCAGTCATTCATCCTCAAGCCACTTGTCTTTCATGAGTGAATAAAACCTGGGTTCGGCCCTGGCTCGAGGCCTTTATTCCCGATAGCCATCACCATGGCTGGACTTAGGACCCCTTGGCTCCCCATAACCATAAATATGCCTGAGTGTCTTTATTCTCCCTGTGGGTTGCTCTGGAGGTGGTAGATTGGAATTAACTTGAAGAGATTCCAATAACTTATCCATGGGATTACAAATATAAACTTCCTGGACTGAGACGAAGACCAGGAAGGGCTCTCTGTAACTAGTAGATGAGGGAATACAGAAAATGTGGCATTTATACACAAGAGTACTACTGTGCCATAGGGATGCATTTGAGTCATTTTTAGGAAAGTGGATGACTTTTAGTCATAAAGCGAAGTCAATCAGACATACAGGCTTAAATACCACATGGCTTCTCTTACATGAGCAACCCAGTCAGGAGCAAAATAAAAGGCAATGGAAAGTAGGGAGACGGATCATTCTCAAATTTAAAGATTAAGAGATGGAGGGATGGGATGTGATGGAAGGGAAAGGGGATGAGAGTAGGAATTAAGATATTACGTACATGCACTAACTACTCATGAGGTGTGTAAACATTATGTACAGCAAACGTACTAAGAAAAGTATAACCAATTAACTTTCTAAAAAAAGGAATTCTTAATACACACTTAAACATTTATTCATGTGAACATTTACTGAATGTCATCTTGTGAAGATGTGTGTTGTGATGTACAGCAATCAAAAACAGAGTTAGGGAACATACAGTCCAGGTCCTCCACGGAAGACAAAAGTCAGCACCAGCCCAGACCTTAGTAACCACTTAGCCACCACTTTCCAGAGTGTGGTCCTGCTGCAGAAAGACTGGCCTCTCCTGAGAACTTGTAAGACATGCAAATCGTGGACATGGCTGAGGCAGACTGGGTCAGGCACTTGGTGGGGGTAGGGTGGAGCACAAATTTGAAGCAGCCTGTCAAGATCAAGGGTGATCTTGATGCATGATGAAATCTGAGTGCTAGTAATACAGCACAATTGTTTCTTAGGTCTCTGGTCTAGGAATCTGATGAAACAAGAAAGTTTGCGTTACTTGTAAGGACTCTTATTTTACAAGTAAGCCAAGTAATCACAGAGTGCCAAGTGCCTTGCTAATTGGTGAAACAGCTAATTAAAAGCCAGCCTGGGGGCTCTAAGCTCAAGCCCACCCGTTTCCAGCTCTTTGCTCTACTCCTCCACTCTGCAGCAGAAGCCAAATGTTTGCTGAAACACATCCAACCGAAGCCACAGCCATCTATGGCTTTTTTCTTCTTCAAACCTACCATTTAAAATGTGACTATATCTGGGGCCGGCGAGATGGTTCAGTGGTCTAAAGTGCCTGCTTGGGAGGGCTCAGGCAACTGCGGGGACTGCAGTTCGATCCCCGGCACCACATGCTGCGCCAGCGCCACCACCACGGCAGGCTGAGCCAGCCACAAAAAATGAATAAATAAAGAAACAAACAAACACAACAAGCAAATAAATAAATAAATAAATAAAATTAAAAAAAAAATAAAATAAAATGTGACTATACTTTCAGAGAAGGCAAGGACGATCTCCTTTTTGTAATGACTTGTATGAGGACAAGCACATGCTCCAGCTATCCCTCTATAACAGATGTGTGCCTAGGAATTATCTTAAGTGGCCCAATGGGAAGAGTGCAACAAGTTGGTTTATTAAAAGCAGTGTTCCCATGATTGGTGTATTGTTGCTGAGAACTGGGCATTACATTTGGGATCTCTGTACTCACCTAATCCCACTGTAGAAAGTAACTCCACACAGACAACAAACAGAACAAGGCAAAACGATGCCAAGTTTGAGAGAATACGTTAGCCCAACAACACTAAGCACAGGTACTTCAAAGAGGCAGGTGTTGTATGTTGTGTTGGTGCTGAAAGAAATGATGAGAAGACCCGATGGAGGCAGCTCAGAAGACCCACTGAGATTCGTCCCTCAGTGAGCCAAGTCCCCTGAAGCAAATCAGCTTTATTTCAGGTAGTGAGCATGATCTCATGTGTAATCATTAAAGGAGGACCATGTGCTTAGTCATGAACATGACCATGACCTCTATAAACTTCCATCCTTTCCTCATCATTAGTTTCATTCAGGGGTCAACTATTAGCATTCCAACCAAGGGAAAAAGCAACAGAGAGCCCACAAACAAAGAGCCCACAGGTGAAGCTGCTATCCATCACCTGGAGTCCCAGCTTTCTGGGACTCTCGGTAACAGACCACAGCTGTCCCTGGGCCCCATTCATTACACTCTGCTTCCTGAAATGCTAGCTAGGCTATAGGCAGAATTCAGGGTCATGATTTTCCTCCAAGGTTGGAGTTGGGAAGATGGCATACTAACGTTCACTTTCTTCATTTGGTTCTTGATTAAACAGTTGTTCCCACTCAAGGTACAGACTTACCTCTATTTTTCTATATGTTGTATATGAAGAAAATAGCAAAACCCCACAAAAGCAAGGTGTAATTTTTGTTTTCTGTGCCTGAGATTAAATGTAGGGCCTCACACATGGTAGGCAAACTGTGTACCATTGAGCTACATCCACAGCTTTAAAAAAAAAAAAAAAAAAGTTCAGATAAGGTTTAAGTCAGTAAATTTTATAGGCTGGAGGAGTTGAATTTTAGGTTCTCTTTCCTCAGTCTCCTGAGTAGCTAGGTTTATATGCATCAACTACAACAGCTTAAGGTGTAAAATTGTTAACTATCAAGTGTCCTGAAACACTTGTATACTCACCTATTCCACAGCTATAGAAGTGTAGGAGCTCCCATCAGGAGGGGCCTTGAAGACTACCGTTTTTGAAAGTACAGGCCCCTCTTACCTTTTGGGTTATCTCTGTGTCCACATCTGAGAGAAAACATGCAATAATGCTTCTCTGTATCTGGCTTATTTCACTTAACACAATCCCCAGTTCCATCTGTCTTCCAACAAATGACAAGGTTTCCTTTCTCTTTATGGCTGATTAAAAACTCCATTGTACATTCATAGCTTTTGTATCTATCCGTTTGCAGGTGGGTGCCTAGGCTTAAGTCCATGACCTGGCCATTGTGAATGATACAATAGTTATGTAGGTGTTTCCTTTCTATGCCATTTTAATTTTTTCCAAGTATTTCTACTTTTAGTTTTTTGAAGAACCTTCACGCTGTTATCTATAATAGTGTGCATATTATTATTTAATTTTAAAAAGAAATCTATTTACTTGGTACAGGGTCTCGCTAAGCAGCTTGAACTTGTGGTGATCCTCCTGTCTCAGCCTCCCCAGCACTGGGATTACAGGTATGTGCCACCCTGCCTGGTTTCTATGGCTCGCCCAGCATGCAGTACCAGGGATTGAACCCAGATCCTTGTGCTTGCCAGGTAGGCACTTAGACCATCAAGCTATCTCCCCAGCTCTGCATATTATTTTTATAACAGACATTCTGACTGGGGTTAAGACAGTATCTGAATGTATTTGTTTTGAGATAAGGTCTTGCTATGTAGTTGAGTCTAGTCTTGAACTGATGGTGATATTCCAGCCTCAGCTGCCTAAGTGCTGGGATTACAAGTGTGTACTATCACATCGAACTTCAGTGTAGTACTGATTTATAATTTCCTGATAGCTAAAGAGGGTGAGCCCTTTTTCTTGTATTCATCAGTCGTCTGAACTTCAGTTGAGAATTGTCTGTTGAGACCATTTGCTCATTTATTACTTGTTCTTTGGCTGATAGCTTTTCTGGTTCTTTATAAATTCTCTGTATTAATTCTATGGCATCTCATTGAACTATGCCCAGAATGAGAGTAAAATACATGCAAATATAGACCCAAATTCACTAAATGAGATCATGTTCAAAGACATTCCAACCTTCTGATCCAAATTCCATATTTTCATTGAAAAACAAAAATTTACATGAAGGTTATAACATGGCAATTTTTAAAAGTAAAAAATACTATCTACAAAAATAAAAATTAAATTATGCCCTATCTGTACGAAGAACAACTACTTAAGTTTAAAAACCATGTTTCTGAAGCACACTGTCCTGATACAGTACAAATGCTCCTGAATATTGTCAGTTCATTGAAAGGAAATTGATGCTTCTACTGCCTGACCAATGTCACATGCCTGTATCTTACAATCTGAGCAACTACTTTGAAGGTGCCAATATGCAATAAAATAACCATTGCTAATTTCCTATCCTTTTGTTTTGTGGTACCAGGGAGTAAACTTGGCAGGCGCTTATGCTGCTGAGCTATCTCCCAGGCCCTAATCTCTTATTTTAAAATTCTGCATAATTCTGCTTTTTCTCTTTAAAAAAAGGAATGGAATTTTTGTTCTTGCATTTCTGAAGAGTGAACCTTGGCCCTCACACATTCTAGGCAAGCACTGTATGACAGAGCTATAACCCAAGTCCTGGACTTATTCTTTAAAGAACTAGGCAAAATTTTATTTGTAAATATAAGATTATGAGGAATGCTCCTCTTTGTGGCTGAAAACTGAGTATTTTAAAGTTCCTACCAAAAGTCTTTAATGTTTTCCAAGATAAATGTTACTTTAAAAAAAATTCTAAGTATACTGGGTGCTCTTTTACAGAAACTAAAATAGGCACAAGATAAAAAGAATTTTTTCCCCTCTATCTCCCACCCAGTGAATTCACCACTGATGGGTTTGTAGCAGGTAAGTATGCTGCCAAGAGGTGGTCACAGGTGGCAGGTCATGCGGGGCGCAGGTCACCCCAGTGTGACCTGGAAGTGTTCATTTCTCCTCCCTTCCCTGCTTCCTGGCCATCCTGACATGCTCGGGTTTCCTCCACCAGATCCTTAGCCATGCGGTGTCTGTGCTGGAGTCTGCCAACGCAGCCCAGAAACCAGGAGCCAGGCAAGCCTCTCGTCCTTTAGTGACCACTGCCCCTGCCTGGACAAGGAGAGTGACTTGATACCTGGATGATGGGAGTGCTGTTTGTGCAGCTTCACTGCACTCTCACACAAACCTAAAGGCAGACAGCAGAGACCTGTACTGATGACCTGCCACCCCGCCCAGGGAAAGCATTTATCACCGGTTAATATCTCAAAAGTGGGGGAAATTTATCACACAGTTTTAGGGACATGATCAGGTCGTGGACAGAGTATATTTTTTTTGCTCCCTGACAACAAACAGGAAACTACCTTTAGGGCCCACATGATGATCCCACAGTGACAGGATTTTTCAGACTGAATGTTGGTGAGCAGTGGTCCTAATGCAGCCACTTTTCCATCTTGATTCTTAGATAAAATGTTTCCTTTCCTCTAACAGTTGCAGAGCAGAATCTTAGGTTTCTCAAGAGTTAGGAAAGACTAAGGGCGGCATGGTGGCACATGCCTACATCCCAGCACTTGGGAGGACAAGGCAGGATGACCACTGCGGGTTTGAGCTTGGGCTACAAAGTGAGCTAACGGTCAGCCTGAACTGCACAGTGAGACCCTGTCTCAAAACAGATTAAAAAAAATAATAAGTAAAAGGCCAGGAAAGACTTACATAATCACCTAGCTATAAAAAGACCTATTTGCATATACATTTCTTTAAAAGTCTGTCCTCTAAATAGAGCTAATGGAAATAAGAGAAATGTTTTTCTCACTGTAATGAACATGGCTGACAACCATTCATGGTGTCAGTGGCAGTATGCATGGATAGCTTTGAGTTTGCCTCTATTTGACCCTGAAGATGAAATTTACTGCTTATGAGGATAAAAGGAATACAGCAGTGTTTATGGATAAGAAATGCAACCAGTCAGCATTTCGATCAGGAGAACATGGTAATGCTGAAATGCCACGTGTGTAGAAAGTCACACACAGTAAAGCAATGAAAGCTCTGAGAGTATAAGCGCAGGTTTTTAAAAAGCTGTTTATTTTAAAAAACTGGTTTGTCAAATCACATACACGAGCTGATACACAACTACCAAAGTGGCCCTGTAATAGACACCAGTGGGCGTTCACCACACAGTACCTGAAAAATACAGCTAAAAAAGGAGTCTGCTGAGTAATTAATCTCTGATTCCTACTGGACTCCTCGTTGAATGGCTTAAGTTAGCGTAGAGTGAGAGGTAGAGTCCCAAGTGTGACAGCTGATGCCTCAGGGCTCCATTCAAAACAAAACGAAAACGCAAACCGTCCCGCTCTGCACAAGGGAAGCCTATCCTATTTATTTTTCCTTTGTGAAAACAGAAGCCACGCTTCTCTCTCCAAATGTTTCAGCGTTCCTAACCAGAAGTGTGGGGTGGGAACCGAGACCGTGTGCTTGTCCGGCAGCTTAATTTTCTTCACCTTCTGACTCTGACTCTAGGAGAGAAGAAAGAGAAAAGCCAGGTAGTTTTTTTTGCAGATGCTTTTAAATAAGATCAGGAGAGTTTCTAATTACCAGCACCCCCACACTGTCACTGACCTAACATTGCCCCCAGGCGACAGCTGCAGGTCTGAGCACAGACAGACCTGGTGCCTTTTTGCTTTAAGAGAACTGAACTTTCTCTACAAATACAACGGGCTCATATAACTTTTCAAATATTTTTTTGCATCATCTAAAATAAATTTTCATCCTTAGACTTACTTTCATTCATAATTATCCTTTTACTTTTAAAAGTACCAGTTACCTATAAGTGTAGAGCAATCCATGCAGCCCCCCAGTGGGTGAGCCTAAGGCATTTCCCCCCTCTGTTTCCACTGATCTCCCTCCTCCATCTTCCTCGCTCTCTGTTATCTGGATGGCAACTTGAGTTTCTTTCCTTACTTCTATAAATCTCACTGATCGTTTCGACTGCTTTCATTGCAGAAAGGAGCACGTAGGCCGAGTACGCGGCCTGGGAGACACACCGGGAACTGCAGTTTCGGGAAAGCAAGAAACAGCAATCGATGGAAGAGGCACAAAACGGAAAATGTGGTGACGAAGTCTTTGTTGAATGGCCATCAGAGTTACTAAAGGGAAGCTTACCTTCTTCTGCGTTTTGTAGCCACTCGACAAACTTCTTCATCTGGTCAAGAAAAACACTTTTGCCTTTGGCAACGTGTGCTTCCTTATACCACTTCAATATTGCTTCTTCACTCAAAACATCAGCTGAAATTTCAAGTCAGAGATGTCAAGGTTACTACGTGAACATCATGTTTCAGAGCAACTTCAGGCCCAAGAACTTCATTAAAAAAAAAAAAACAATCTCTTTTCATATTTAAAACTCTATTAGAAAAGAAAGAAATTTAAGTTGAGAGAATCCAAATTCCTTTCCTGCAGGACAGTGCTGTAACAGCTAAATGCTTTAGTTATAACATGTGCAACTCATCGGGCATGATACAATGTAGCCTATGGGTTACTACTGGGATCTGGAAATCTTAAGTGGCCAGGAGGAGTTAGGGTTGTTGCATAGTTGTACAAATGAATTGGCAATTCCAGCAGTTTAGGACACGCTGTGTCTCGCCAAGTTGAACCATTCTTGATAAAGGAGTAACCTCAAATGACTGCTCTTTCAAGGGAGTTTTCTTCTTGTAGGGAGAGATGACAATGGGAAAAACTGTAGAAAGGCTATGGGCTGTACATTAATGATTAGATATAAAGATGCTGAGTGTGGCCACCAGGTAAGTTGGTGCCTGCCTCTGGTCATAGCACCTGGGGACCAAGGCATGAAGATCGCCTTGAGTTCAAGGCCAGGTTCAACTGCACAGTTAAGACTGTCCCACCATCCCCCATCAAAAAAAGAAACCCACAAATAAAAATAAAAAGACGAGTGTGACTGAAAACCATGATCTTCAACTTGAGAGGAATAAAAACACCCAGCTGATTAACAAAGCACACTCTGGGTATCTGGAAATACCCTGGTGCATTGGGGGTAACACTGGGCACAGAATCGGGCTGTCACACACTTCCTCTGCACCCCGCCATGCTTCTGCCCTGGAGCTGCTATCATGGACACAACCCTCGGAAACTACGACTCAGAAAAAGCCCTTCCTCCCTGAAGCTGTGTCTGCTGGGCATCTGGTCCACACCCTCTTAGAAGCTGACCAAGATGAGCTGGGCTCTGGCTCAGGGTCAACGCACACAGAACTCTCAGTTCCATACTTAAACACATTCTTTAATGTTAAAAAAGAAGGGAACATATAAAAAGAACAGCCTACATATTCTTACTAGTATTCTAGTGGGTGGTTTTGGGAATCTGAGTAGGAAATAAGACAGTAAACAGACGAACAACATTTATTAGGGTCCCCAGGGGGTGCTCAACTCATTACAAATGCTGCTAACTCCACTAATGACATACTTGGGACTCAATATAATCCTGACTTATGGAAGTAGTAGAAATGATTTAATACTGTTTTCCTTTAAAATATCATTCATTCATTTATTTATTTATTTATTTAATTTATTGGTGGCACCAGGGGTTGAACTCAGGACCCAAGCACTTAGTCCACTGAGCGCTGTCCCTGGCCCCATCACTATATTCTTTTTTAAATAAGAAAACAGAAATATTTCCCCTTTTTAAAAAAATGATGTTAAAAAGTCTCTGATTGTACTGAATAGACAGAACTGACCACAAATGCACATGGCTGATTTTAGACAACTCGTCTGTTTACTTTTATCATCAAGTACACTGTAACACAATTTTCAAAAGACAAACTCGAAGTGCAGGAGTGGAGGACCAGAAGCCCGAGGAGCTGCTCTCATCTGAACGCGTCTATTCCCAGCTCCCCATTCTGTTCTCTGAGAAGGGAAAGGGATTTTCAGAAGTCCTCAAAGCCCAGTCTCGGAGAGGGAAGGGACAGGCAGTTACCACATCAGCAAGTTCCTTGCTCCTTGCTCCTGGGCAAAATCACGCACTTTCATCCAGAACAACAGTTTATCAGCCGCTATGATATAACTGACAAACCACCTTCAAGATTCCTGCTATTTAGACCGATAATTTCTAAACTGCTTGACTCATAAGGCAATTTTGAGCATGCACATTCTCGAATTTATAAACTATACAAATGCACTCCTGAGCGATGATTGTTAAGCAATAGAATTAGGGGATGTGACACACACGCAAGAGGAAATGGCACTTCCTCACCGCGCCCTAATGAACGTGGGATGATGCAGAGCACAGAGCTCTCAAAGCTGCTTCCTATCGCCGGCCTGGAGCTCATCCTGTGCTTTACTGCCCCCCAGAGGCTGAGGGAGGCCTTCCTCTACACTGAATGACAGGTGCTACGGTCTACATCTAGCTTCATGTGCTCAGGTGGGACTTGTGAAAGGTGACTGAATTATGGGCTGCTGTAGCTACACTTGCTGGTGGGGGACAGGGTGTGGTCTGGAGGGGCTGGGGTGCGACCGGAAGGGCCAGTTTCCCTGCTGCTTGCACTCTCACTTTGCTTCCTGTCTGCCACTGGACGAGCAGCTCCCTTCCACCATGCCAGTATAAAAACTAAAATGTGGCCAAAAGAAACCTGTCCTCTAAGCTGTGGGGAATTTTGTCCCAGAGAGGAGAAAGTGACTAAGACAACAGGGAAAATCTACCAACTGTGTTTCCAACTAAAACCAGACAAAGTGCACAGCTGAGCGCTGGGATGCTGTAGTGGTTGATACATCCTGTCAACTTGGCTGGATGACTCAGCAGCCTGGCTCCCTGCTGGTGGGAGGCCTGCCCCAGGGTACAATTGGTTCTTCCCTGGAGCACGATCAGGGCCTGCCTAGGATATGATTGGCTCCTCCCTAGAGCGGGATCAAGGGCCCATGCTGGGGTATGATTGGTTCCACTCTAGGGCACAATGGGCCCACCTCAGAGTGTCTGAGCACAGAGACTTCCTAAAGGGCTGAGGAAGGAGTCAAGACTTCACTTCCTCGGAGAAGCTTCAGTCTTCGCGTTCGGCCTGGACTTCATTGTCTCTTCAGCCTCCAGTTTGGATCTTTCGCCATCCATCACAGACTCTTCAGCGTCCATCACAGACACTTCAGTCTTCTATCGCAGACCCATCAGCCGATGGATAGACTTACACAGAGCACTGCAGTGAGTTTCAGACCTTGGGACTGAATTCTCCAGTCCGGAGTGTGCAGACGTCCTCTGCATGCTTCCTCATCTGACTCTGTGGCTATTGTAAGCCAATCTTATAACTCCTTATATATTGTATATTTTGTGTTACTATCCATTCCTTATATCTATTCTGTTCCTCTAAGTAAAACCCTGACCAATACAGAAGCTAACAGTCCAACCCAGGAACACCCGTTTGTGGGAAGACCAAACTTTCAGCACCAGGAATTGACAGTGGGAAGGGACTGAAGCAACAACACAGGGCAGCTTACAAGGCACAACGGCATGGACCTCAGAAGGTCTGAGTGGATAATCAACTTCCATTCAGTCCAAAGTCCGAAGACAAGGACTTTCATGGAGGAATGAAGAAGAGGAGCAACATTTTTTTGTACTAGAGGAGAGTAGGGTGGTGGGTTAATTACAATGGGGAGACCGCTACATTTTTGTTTAGATTTTTCACAAAGACCCACTCAGAATACAGCAAAAGCGCAGAAAGAAAAAAGGCAGCCTGCCCGTGCACACAACTCTCGCACCGCCCAGGAACTCTCGCATTTTTTCCAAGGAATTTCAGCCTTAAGTTAGCTGCTCTCTCGCCCACCTCTGCTTCACATCCTCTCCCAGGGGAGTTGATTTTAGCAGCTAACACAGGGATTGCAACTCTGCTTTCCTATACACCCTGAGCTTCAGGAAGTGGGGAGCTGCTCGGCTCACCTTGTTTTCAACACTGTAAAACCTGCCACACAGGATACATTCAATATAGGTATATTGGAGAATTACATTGAATTGATCATACTGAAGTAATCTATGGATTTAGAGTTCAAATTTGAAATATAAGGGCTGGCCAGATACCTCAGTGGACTGAAGTGACTGCTTAGGCAGAGGGCAGAGGCCAGGCTTCAGTCAGCCTGACCCCCTAGGGCAGGCTGCCATGGTGATTGAGGCTGGGCTTGGTGGCTCACGCCTGTAATCCCAATGCTTGGGAGGCTGAGAACAGGAGAATTACTATTGAATCCAGTCTATAATCTACAATCTACATAGTGAGACCATGTAGTCCCTATAGACGCTGTAGTAAATACATTTAAAAAAAAATTGAAATCTAGGTGTTGATGAGAATCCAAAAGACAGTCCTATGATAGTGGTCTAAGGCTTGCTAAACTTTACAAAATGTTAGTTACTCTATAACTGTGTCACCTAGACCTTAGAAAACTCAAGTTTCTTATTAGGGATATCACTTAGGGAACAAATAAAAAATAATTACCCCTAAGAATGCTGGGAATATCTGCTGAGAATGGCACTCTTCTGAGACAAAAAATAAACTTTTAGAAAAATTTGCATGGGGACAGAATTTAACCTAAGTGCTGCAAATAAAACCTGTGACAGATAATAACAGTACTTAAGAACGTAATTTTTATATATAGACCTACTTGCTGAGCGTATGGCATTTACCTTCAGGAGGAGAAATTATTTTGAAGAGTGAATAATGTGATGTTTGAAAGATAATTGCG
>PVKN010021485.1:0-15518 GCA_004027915.1 Capromys pilorides
TTTTGTTTAATTTTTTTAAAAAAAATTTATGCTTGTATCTGATAATCAGAATAACTAATTTGAAAACAATAATATGCATTGTAACAACCGTTGGTGAATTCCTATCATTTTGTTTAGTGAAATCCTGTATCTTTTTATTTTTTAGCATTTCTATTTCCTTTAAAAGAGAATCTTTAAGAAAAAAAAGTCTCGTTTTAAGAGCAGTGTTAAAAAAAGCTTAATTTTAAAAAAAATTATCATAATAAATTAATAAGTATATGTATTAATGAACACGAAAATCTAATATTGTCAGGTTGTCAGTTTCTTCCAACTGATGCATAGAATAAATAGAATCTTTCTTTCTTTCTTTCTTTCTTTTTTTCTTTCTTTCTTTCTTTCTTTCTTTCTTTCTTTCTTTCTTTCTTTCTGTTATGGCCAGCTCAGCCTACCCTGGGGGTGGGGTTGGCACAGCATATGGTGCCAGGGATGGAACCGTGGTGCCTGCAGTTGCCTAAGCAGGCACTTTAGACCACTGAGCTATCTTGCCAGCCGAAAAAGAGCATCTGTTTGATAGATGGTGAAAGAACAATTTCAAATCTATATACAAAAATAAACTACAGCAGAAAATAAAATAAAAAACAAGAATTGTTATAAACACCATATATGTCATAAACAAATAAGCACAATACAGGTAATATGTCTGAATATAAAATCTAATAAAAATTCTCAAAACATTGAAAAAAATGAGCATGAACTTGAATTAGATGAAGATTTGTTAGATACAACACCGAGCTGAATGATCTAGAAAATTATGACCTGATAACTAGATTTTCACCAAAACTGAAAACTTACGCTCTTCAAAATGCATTTTAAGAGAGAAAAGAAGACCAAAAAATGGAGAGACTATGTACAATACAGAGAAACCACTTATCTGGTTATGGATTTACATCTAGACTATATAAAGAACTGCCTGAAATCATTAAAAACAGAACAGCACAATATAAAAAATGAGAAAAAGATTTAAACACCAATACAGACATTGGCAAAAAGTCAACAGAAAATAGTTCAATATTATTATTTGTTAGGGAAATGCTCATTTAAATCACAATGACTTATTACAAATTTATTACAATGGTTATGGTTTAACTGACTGCATGGAACTGCGGATGTAACTCACTGACAGAGCACTTACATGGCATGGTGGGTACCCTGAGTCTGATCCCCAGTAGTGGAAAGAAAAGACACTAAAAAAAAGTACTAAACTGTCTTATGCTGTGGGTGATGGTACCAAACAGAACCTTAAACACAGTGGAAAGTAGTACAGGAGGTCATTCACTTCTGATACACTACAGTCAGGAAGCAGCATATGTAACAGCCATTCACATTCTATGGACAAGATCATGTGATGGAAGCGCACCATCTGAAGCAGAACATTTAAGGAGTTACCGCCTCTTGGAAGTGTGTTGTTCAGTAGCTCTGTTTGCAGTACACTGAGAATGGGAGTCTCCTTACATTTTGCAGCCTTGGCATCACACTTGTCTTATTCTAGAGAGCTATGTGGGGTCACATCTGAATCCAACAGGAGATGGGAAGCACTTCCCACATAAGCAGTTCCCTCAGTGATGGCATAAATATTTGAGAACAATGTATTATCTTTGTTTTTCTTATAAGCTGAGGAATTTTTGAAGTGTGTTCAGAGTTACTGCTATGGAGTGTTATACAAAGAAGCAAAACAGAAAGGGTACGTATCATGCATAAGAGGGAATTTATCATGGGAAGTGTCTCCTGTTTATAAAGCCCAAGAAATCCCACTACGTCCTATCTTCATACTGGAGAGACAGAAAGCTAGAGGCATAATTCATAGTTCTTAGTTCTAAGACTAAGTACTATATTTGGAAAGTGTATACTATAAGGCAGTAGGTCCAAAGTTCCAAGAAACAGGAGCTCTAGTCTCCCAGAGCTAGAAAACATAGATTATTTTTGGCTCAAAAAGCAAGAATAAATTTTGCTTTATTTTTCCTTTTCTATTCTGTTTGGCTCTTTACTCAACCTATAGATTCAGATAGTAATTTTTGTAAACTATTTTGATATATACTTAGAAATCATGTTTTGGAGAAAGGACTCCAACCTTGTTGATACTAAGGAATGGTTTCATGAAAGGAAATTTTTCCAGGTAGTGGATAGAGAAAGATGGTTTCAACGTGGCTCAAATTCACTACATTTACTGTGCACTATATTTCTGTTCTTACTACATTGTAATAATGAAATACTTATACAGTTCACCATAATATACACTGGAAATTCTGAGCTTGCATTCCTGTAACTACATGGTCCTATGTGAGAATGATAGAAAATAGTGACATCTGAAGTGAGCTGCGTTATATCCACTCTGCTTACTAATCTTGTTTTGGTTACCATCATTGCAGAAAATCCTGCTGCACAGAGGTAGGGTATTAAATAGAAGAAGGCTTTCCCCTGTTTCATGGCATTCTCCAGATGTTCTTTTTCAATTTTACTTAGAATGTATGATCTTGAATGCCCATGTCATTTGTAGTTTCAAACAGTTGATTCTGCTTTAGCAGGGATAAAACAAGTAGCTAATTTATTAACAAATGGATGATGTCTTGTGGATAGGAAGTAATGCTTAAATTCCTTTAAAGGTCCAGGAAGGTGATCGTGCTGCAAATGGGAGATAAAAGACCCTGGCTGAGTCTCTTTCAAAGTGTCTTCTACTGTTTGAAACACCTCAAAACTTCACGTTCACTCCTGTAATTCTGGTTTGGTTTTGAATGCAACCACTTTACCTGGCAACTTGAACATGGTTGTCATTCTTCCCTTAAGTGACAGACTGACTTCATTAAGTTGAATGTGTCACATGAGTAAGCAAGTAAGGAGATCCAATGTGTGTTACTTAAAAGTGATGCCAGTGATGACTTCTTAGCAAAATCTCTGGAGAAGCTGTCATAGCTCAAAACTCTGGTGAATGATGTACATTTAGAAAGTGTCCTCCTCTGTGGATAGGAAAAAACTTTTGTGTGCTCTGTATTCACCTCCTTACAGAACTTTTCAGACACTAGAGGATATACTTTAATGTGGTTGATCACTTTAAGCATATCCAGCAAAATTAAACTCAGAATTTCCAATGGATAATACAGTACTCACATTCAGAAACATCTCTGTGACCCAAGAGGTGAAACAAGGAAACTGTTCAGTCATGACAGCTCTTCTGTCCCTGCATACAACAAAACAAAATGAAAAATTCCTTCTTCCTCCTATGTAATCATCTAGAAACTGGAATCATTCTGCAGCTGTAGAGTTGGTCTGCAACAAAAATGCACAAACATCTTTATGCATATATCTCTGAAAAATAAGTTCCATAATCGCAAGCATCATTACCTTGTTGTCAACATAGGTAGACTCATCAACCTGGTTAGTGACTCATTCATTCTCTCCAACAATGGAACTTTAGTATTCTGTGCTGTTTCATCAATTTGTACAGTTGTGAGCCAGCCAAAAGAGGAACACCATTTAAACTGTAACTTCTAAAAATTCATAGCAAATATCAATTCTTTACTACTAATAAAAATCTTCTTAGCTTTAAAAAGTGTGGTTAGCTAATAAAAATTATATGTCTACTGTAGACATGTCATCTGATCACTGGTAACCTTCAATAATTTTATTCAAGAATAAAAACCTTCATGTTTTTATTCTTCTCTTTTGATAAGCTCCAAAGCCTTATTTTAATGCCAAGTAATTGGTCTTCATGTAATGAAGCAGTATTGAAGTATTCATGGAATTCTTGAGTAGCCGGTCATCATATTTTATACAGTTCGGGTATGGAGATGTGAATCATCAATTGCAATGAACCTACAATTTAAGTAGGACTCTTGCTATTTTCTGTTAAATGCAAGTTGATTTCTGTTGACAGTCTAAGAGCTTTCTCTTTTCTAATCATTTGTCTTCTCTGTTTTCCAAGCTCTCTGGGGAGGTTTCTTTGTAATATTTTGGCAAGGGTTACCATGTAACCTTCCTGAAATTGATTGACACAAGCATGCAGACTGGTAGAGAGGACTGGCCTGAAATGCTATATAAAATAATGTATGTATCACATGGGGACTAAAATAAGTGTCAAATTCTGACTTAAAGCCTCCCAGAAAATGCAGCTGTGGAATTGAAGTACCTGATCACTTGCCACTATAAAGCCTGCCACCAGTGTGTTTGTCACTTACCATTTGCTCATAGGTTTTAATTTGAGCCTGTAAGAAGTTAATTCATTATGATTTCTTTAGTGTCAAACCTCTCAGCTGTCAATTTCTTACTGCAGCTGGTCTCCCATACTAGCATCACTGCTCAGCCCTACCTCATATCACGAGGCACTAGATTTGCATAAAAAATGCACAACCTAAATCCTTTCATGTGTGATTCACAGTGAGCTCACACTGTTATGAAAATCTGATTTTGTTGCTGATCTGACAGAAGGCAGAGCACAGGCTGCCTTTTGATGTCAGGGTGTGGCTGTAAATACAGAGGAAGCTTCACTCACTTAGCTTCTGTTCCCTTCCTGCTAACAGCAAAATATAACCCAGGTTTAGCTAAAATTTGCCTTTCCACCTGAAAATACACTGAATTTATTAAATATTTTGAGAATATTCTTTATTATAAAAATTAAACTTTATTATCAAAATGTTTAAATCATAATAATTTATTTTTATTATCACACTTAGAATTTTCCTGTTATTAAATTGCTTAAATTTTTTTCATGAAAACCAATTTAAATAGTCTAATTTTAGTTATTTGATTATGAAAAATGGAGATAATTAGATATAACATTTACATAACAAGTACCTCAGCTCTCACATTTAAACAATCAACCTCTTAGTTTTCCCTATTCAGAAACAAATTAATTTAAATATAAGTGACAGGATCCTTTGTGTGCTGATCAAATCTGTTCCATCCATGCTACACCAAAGGTGAGATTGAGAATAGCAAGACCGCTATTTTGGAACTTGTCAATGATTTCTTTCATCAATCACTTAACACAAGAGATTTAATTTGTTTCATTTATGCTTACTTTCTTATGGCTTAGGACAACAGGCTTAAGGGGAAATTTGGTTATTTCTCAGTAGGACTATTAGTTATTATAACAATTATATAATATATGCCATATTATTAGAAATGCATAAGTTACACAGTATACTCATGGGATTTATGGAGCTGCAACAGACTGAATGTTTATGTCTCTCTCAAATTCACCTGTTGGAATATTATTCTTCAAGGTGTGAATTTTAGGAAGCAGACCTCTGGGAAGTGATTAGGAAACGGGAGGAGAATCTTAAAGGACAGGATTAGTATCTCTTTTGAAGAAAGACTCCAGAGATATTAAACACCTCTTCTACCATGTAAAGTCATAAAGACAAGATGAGCACCTAGGAAGCGAGTTCCCACAAGACACTGACTCCACTCTTACGCAGATCGTGGATGGCCAGCTTCCAAAGCTGTGAAAAATCAGATTTTATTTTTTATAACCCACCCACCCTGTGGTAACTTGCTGTAGTAGCCCAAATGTACAAGACTGTGCAGTGATTAATTTATAGTCTGTTAGACTAGAAATGCCCAGGTGAATTGAGTCAGCATAGTTCTAGATTGGAAGACCCACTTTATGGAGAGCTGTGGTCAAAACAGTATAAAAGGAGAACTGAAGAGAAGGGTTCCAGCTGATTTGCTTAGCAAGAACTTCAACTATTCTCTGTGGAGGAATTCTGGTCTTTGTCTTCACCTTCACCTATGTGTCCTCCTGGCTTCGGGGACAGATGTTTTAGCTTTCAGCAAAGGTCTTTCAGCTTGACGGTGCATTCTTGGGTTTTTAGCACCAGCCCTTCCCCTGCCTCATACAGACCCCAAGGTCTTCTGTCGATGATCCTTCATCCTCCTGATGTAGACTCTTATGGGACACTGCCATGGGCTCCAGGCCTTTGGTTGGAACCTTCAGATCCTTAGCACAAGGGTAGATCTTTTGCACTCTTCTGAATTTGGTTCTAAGCAACCATCACAGGCCAGTCTTGTAAATCTCTGTGCTCTGCATTAAATCTGATTCAGGGCATGTGCAGGAGGGGACCTATCCCAGTCCTGTAAGCACTTGCAAACTTTACCTGATATGGGCTGGATCATTTCATACAAAGTCATCAGCAGTGATTTGAAACCATTGCTTGTCTAGAAACATATGTATGTATGTATGTATGTATGTATGTATGTATGTATGTGTATATGTATATATGTCTATATTTTGGTACAGAATTTTGCTACCCAGTTAAGACTCATAGTGATCCTTCTTCCAAATGCTGGGATTACATGCACATTCACATCCAGTTTCCGTGATGGATAAGGGGCCCAGCATGTGGTAACAGGTATTGAACCCAGCTACTTTTGCTGGCCAGGAGGAGCTTAGGCTGCTGAACTATTTCCCCAGTTCTTGACTGTTAACTTCTACACACACTGGAGAATCTGTTAGGAAGGGGCTAGCAGGAATGCCGTCTTAGCAAACAGTTGGCAAAGGAAGTAAATTCACAAATACTTAATTGTGGAGTATGTGATTCACTATGTAAATAGTTATTTATGATTGAATTGTTGAAATGAGGGTAAGGAAGTATTTTGAATATATATATATATATATATATATATATATATATATATATATATACATAATCTTTAAAATGTCTTCTCTGATGTTCATACATGTAACATAATGATACATTATATTATTATGTGTTATAATTATGCACTATATACATCATATTATGTATAATTCTACGTTATATGTGTGTGAATACATATACAAAAGTGAATCCTGATAGGCTCTCCATTTACTCATGTCTCTGTCTTGTATAGTTTCAGTAACAGGGAAACTTTCTGGACTTTGTTTCCAGAAAGCTGTCACAAATTTGTCACAAATTGTTGTAATGACTGGCTCCGTCATTGGAGCGGGATCAGTGTGAGACACAGATAGCATAATAGTCTATTTCATCTTACCTACCTATACCTCCCGTCTGTACTACTAAATAAGTGTGGAGATTATAGCCATTCACGCTTTACTTTTGAATTACTTTTTGAAAGACAAAAGGAAGCTTTTGTTATTTTTATGGAGCCCAGTGGTATCCTTTGCCTTATTTACTTTTTCGTTTTCCTTTCTTTTTCTCCTCCAAGTCTATGCTGAAAAGACTACCTACTTACTAAAGTTAATGTTCTCTCCCCCTCTCCCTACTCCCGGGCCAAACTATGTCACAGATCATCATTTCTCTCCAAATAGCTTCCTCAATCTTCTTTCCAAAAATATGCCACTAGTTTCTCTTAGTACTTATTGACTATTTTTCTTTCTCCCTGACACTCTGTAAAAACTTTTCTGAAAATCTGCCTAACAGTGCAATCATTCCAGCAGTCACTTTTATTGATATTATGCTAAATTCCCAAAGTGTCCTCACATCTGTCCTCTTCCTGTCTAAAATTCACCCATGTGTCCAGCTGTGATACTAGCACACATCTTTCTTCCTGGGCCTGACCACTCTGGCCTGAAGTGAATACTGCTTCTCTTTAACTGTTGTAAAATTTATTGACTGAATAATTCATCTGGCCATGAATTATGCTCTTCTTTGTGACATCTCTTTTATAATTGTCTAGTTCTGTTATTTAAGCATTTTTCTTACTTTGCATGATTATGCATTCTCTTTCCTCACAGATTAGTACTTCAAATTTATACTCATTGCAGTTCCTAGCTCACAGAATTGGAAGTTAGACACTGAGTAAATACCTATTGATTTGAGTTGACTTTTATTAAAATTTTTCCAGTCATTCCCATTAATGTGCTTTATTTTATTTAAGAATTGTGAGTGATTTATACAGCCCCTCAAAGAGCTGCTTCTTCTTGGATCTATTCCATCTACAAATGCTATGATGCTGAAGAATTAGAAAGGAAGGTTGTAAGCCTTAATGGCAGTAAAGTTTCTCTGCGTAGAGTAGAGCATGGCAAAGTGAGTTAAGGAGATAACAATGAGGTCCTATGGCAACAATGTAAGTAAAAATCCACGTGAAAGAAACTATGTGCAAAAATGTTCCAGCATAAATTTAAGCATGTCAGTGGTTTAAATAATAAAGGCTCTTAATATGTGAAGATGGATGGTTACTACAACAGTTAATAGAGTTTCTATTTGTATTGTGTTGATGAAAAGGAGGGATATGACATTCAGTTGCTATTCCACAGTGGTCTAGAGATGCTTAATCACAGAAATACTGTGGATATAGCAGAGTGTATCAGTTCAGGCCTAACTTCCTTCAAGATAAGACTGAGGTAAATTGGAGAATGACAGCAAAGTTAGGTAGTTTCCTACTAGGAAAACTGTACCAAAAGTGCCTATTAATGTGAGTTAGTGTCAGCCGACATAGAAGATGTTGGAGACTTATGTAAGAGCCTTTTGTAGCACTTCCACTGCTCAACATTTATTCAGTGACTTAGGCATCCTGCCTAAGTTTATGATTGCTCAGAAGCCAGAAGAGATTAAAAATGGTTAAACCAATGTCACACTGTGCAATAAGGCATAGAAACACAAATAAAATAAGAGTGAGGACATGAAAACCTGGTTCTACCTCCTTACTATGAATTGCAGAAAGATAGGTTGGAAAGAAGACATGGTGGTGTATGTTAAAATATGATAAAGATTTTTTGAATTTTATTTATTTGTTTTGTATAGGGTCTCACTACTCAGCTCAGACTCTTAGTGATCTTCCTGTCTCAGCCACTCCAATACTGGGATTACAGGTATGTGCCACCATGCCCAGTTTCAGTGGCAAGCACAGTGGTATGGCATGTGGTACCAGGGATTGAACCCAAGCCCTCACGCTTGCCCGGTAGGCGCTTCAACCGCTGAACTATCTCCCAATCTCTGATAGAGATTTTAGTGGGTTAAGGTTTTGTAGAATGTTGACTCTTGCTTTCAGTTACTGGTGTCATATGAAACAACTGCTGGTTCAGTTGTGTTTTACTTTGAATTTATTTATGGAAACTCCACTAGAATATTGAGAGTACATAGAACTTGTTAAATGAAAGGTGGAAAGTAGGCTTATGGGCTATTAATCTTGGAAAGGATAATGTTGTGGAATCCTGCTCTAGCTCCCTTGAGACACTTGAAAAATAGCATAAGAAAAGGGATTATGTTCATTGTATGGAAGCACTGGAGGGAAGAGTGAGAATCAATGAACAGGAGTTATGAGAAGATGGATTTCATTAATTGTAAGCAAGAAATAACATTTAGAGCCGAAATCAAATGAGCTAGCCACCGTTAATTCTTATGTGAAATGAGGGTTATCATCAGGTGACTCCATTAAACATTATTCAATTAGTTGAGTTTTTGGATTTCTTCGGCAATTGATGATAATCGTAGGACATTTTTGGGTTTCAGAGCATGTTCGATAATATAGACACTTTTGACTTCATGTGTGGTATGGAAATGCAGAATGCCAGTCACATAACTATAAAATGTTCACTTTCTATGTACTGTGGATGCTATCTGAAGATTGTATGAGAAATGGATCTATTATGGGTTTTTATTTAAAATTGATTCTATTTTTTCCTAAAGTATAAATGTTTAAACTTTTATAGTTACCTATTTAAAATCTGAAGAGACTGGAAAATATATTTCTGAACTGTGTTCTGGAGAATTTTTCTAGCACATTATAAGGCTCTGGACCCCTAATAATAAAGTGGCATCTTAATTTCATGGAATATTTCTAATACATGTGTTCTTGAATATTTGATGATTTCTTAACTGCTGCTACTACTGCTATAGCCTGTGCACCCATCACCTCATACTATTATTTTTCTAATAATCATGTAACTACGTAACTCTTACTCCATAATAAATCACCCCAAATTTAGTGGCTTAAAACAGCAGCTACTTTCTGTTCCCCATGGTTCTGTCAGTTGGGCAGGCCATTCTGGTGGCTGGGTTTGGTTCTGTTGATGTCTTTTGTCAGTTGGGGAATAAATGGTTGATTTTGTTGGTCTTGGACAAGATGTATTCTCTGTAAGATGTCATAGTGGGCAACTGGGCTGAGTGTCTCTGTCCCAGTCTACAGCAGGCTATTTGAGTTATTTTCACTGATTTGCCAGAGTTCTAATAAGGATGGTAGGGGTGTGGAACCCTGCTCACAGCTCAGCTTTAACAAAGATGCTTGTTTGCTTTGCACTGTACTGCCCACACTGTACAACCCACACTAAGTCTAAGGCTGGTTGGTGCCCAAGGCTTCGTTTTTTGATGGGCAGCATAACAGAGTAACATTGTACAGAGTATAACTGTATAAAAGACAGACACTTTAGGCTATTTTTTTTGTAAGCAACCTGCAATACAGATCTCTCAAGGATATACTAAGAACTAAAGTCTTAAAGAATTTACAGAGAAATGTTGAAAAATGCTTAAATTAAATCAAACAGAAATTTCTTTGCCTAGAGTCAAGAATGTCCAATGTCCTATGCAGGTTTTCAAATAACTCTCATCAGCAGCCATGCCATGGCTCTAGGGAAGAGGCATGACTTTGGGAAAAAAATGACTCTCACCAGTCAATCATGTTAGATCTTATAGGTTATAATCTGTAATTTGCACCTCTGAATTACTGAATCACGTCTTTGTTCTTTATTTTTAATATTTGCTATATGTAGTTTTTACTAAGTTGAGTTGTGTGGTAGAGAAATGTCTATGATGGCCTCAAAGATGTCTGGTCCTTATTATTCATGACTTACATGATCCCCTCTGCATCAATTGACTAGTAGAATTCAACATCAGCAACAGATGCCACTTCAATGATTAAGTTGTGAAGGACTGTGGCTTCTGTCTGTAGGCAGACCTATATTGTCTTTTGTTTTGCACCCTTCGATACAGCAAGCTGAGATGCTGAATAGGACCATTTATCATAAAGCTGGGAGCAATTCATAGCAAGCTATCTCTAAGGAACAGACTGAATCCTGCTAGCAACCACATGAACTTGGAAAGTTTCTTCTCCAGTTGATCCTTAAGAAGACATCAGGCCAACCAATACATGAATTGAGAGATCAAGATTCTTACCTTATATAAGCCATATAATAATAAATAATTGCTTTTACCTAATAATTTCTCAGACTATTCATTTCTATTTAGATATTTTGTATTAAAAATTTATATCTTCATAATGAATAAGAAGTGAGCTTTCCAGCCAGGTGTGGTGGTACGCACCTGTAACCCCAGCACTTGAAAGGCTGAGGCAGGAGGATCAGTGCGAGTTCGAGATCAGCCTGGGCTACAAAAGTGAGTTCAAGGCCAGCCTGAACTGCATAGCAAGACCCTGTCTCAAAAAGACAAAAAAAAAAAAAAAAAAGAAGTGAACTTTTGGCTTAGTTACTTACATGTCATTCCATGATAGGCCTATATTTTGAGAAGTATGCCATTGGGTACTTTGGGTACTCACACAAATCCAGATGGCATGAGTGGGTCACTTGATGTGGCCTTCTTGATATGGTCAAAGGATTCATTGAACACCAGTGGTATGAGGCTGCTTTTGGCATAGCAGTGCACACTGCTTTACAGTAAACATCTTTATAAAAAGGAATTGATAAAAAGTATAATAAATACACAAATCAGTAACAGTCACTTACTGTCATTATTAGCATCATGCATTATACATAACATAACATTATACATTACATGCATATATATATATATATGTATATATATATATAAATGCATAGATTAGTCTTTTGTATGTCTAGTACTGCAATGGGTTTATTTGTTCCAGCACCACCAAAAACTCAACAGCTGTGTCTTTATAAGGAGATAGTGATGCAGGGAACATCCAAATGATACAGGAGAAAAATGATCTCCCAACCTGAAATGTACCTGGGATAGCTTCGTGTTCTCTAAAACCGAAGAATGAATTTTAGGAACAAATGGAGGTTATGAGCAGAACATATTTATGAGGGGAAAGAAAGTTCCTGTCTGAGAGTGGGACAGGAGGGATCCTTGAGTGGGTGGTCGCCGGGAAGCTGTCTCTTCCAGGGACTTTTATAGAGGAAAACCATATGGTGAGGCAGGTTTACCATGGTAGAGAGGACATGGGAACTCCCTTGTCCCACCATGAGGTGGGACAAAACTATGGTCAACCAATGAGATTATAAGTACCATTGACCAGGTAAAACTGATTAAGTCCAGTACCAAATGGGAAAGTGAGTCATATAGTAAATTGCAAGAATATCAAACAAGATCCCTTCCTGTTGGGCTTGGGCTAGTGACTCTTCCAGGCTCTTTCAAGGTGATTGATACTTGTTTAGCATATCCATCCCTAATGCCCATCCTTTGGTAAGTATGTTGCTGAATTTGTTTACTCTTGTCTTGAGATCTGCCCCATGGTGGAGGAGTGTCTGTCCATAGTTGTAAAGTCACCTTGTCTTCCATGTTGTCCTTGAGGGCCTGGCCCTGTATAACTGCTTATAATACTTCTAACTAATTTAGCTACCTACAATAGGACTTTTTCACCTTCTTTATGTCTCATAGGATGACTGTATATGTGGTCCCTTGTTGCTCAAAATCTTGTTATACTGCAGATGAATATGTAACTATATCTGTTTCATAAGATTTGGGGCAAAGCTGAACACAGTACTATAATTATTTGTCCACTAAATTTCATCTTCTTTCTCCATTCCGTTGAATGTGTTTTTCTACTTTCAATATTTTTCTTTTTATATTCTATAGTTTTCAATATTTTTGAAGGACTACAGATATTAAAGAAGGTTTGAAGTCCAGAAGAAGAGTTATGAAATACACTGAATGATTCTTTAATTGTGAAGTAAGTGTTTTAACAATGGCAAATTGTCCTGGTGTGGGGTCACTGGGAAGCAAAGCTTCTAGCAAAGGCTTACGGATATGACTAGGCAAGCAAGGTTGAGTAGCAGGGTAAGCAGATGTATGTGTGCTATTGCTCCTTCTGGCTTTGCAGCCCAAACAATGTGGGGCTAGTAGGGGGTAAAGGAGGGAGAAGGGATGCTTGTTGCTTCCTCCTCTTCTCATCACTGCTTGTGGAGCACTAACTCTTACATACTTTGCTGCATTGTGCATGTGTATAAGGAAATCCCATGGCTTCTGAGGCCAGCAACCAACAAAGGGTATCTCAGGTTGGAAGCCAGAGAGCGGGAGGCTTAGGGATGAGATCTGACCTTTTGACATTTGCTTACATATAGATAGCCAGAGCCTTGCTGGAAGAAGAGATTTTTTGGAACTTAGATTGAAACAAAGACAGGAAATCACAGAAGTTCTAGAGCATAACAACTCATACTGTTATGAAGAGAATTACACAATTGAAGATATACATTTCAGAAGAGTATTAAGGCAATTCTACTTATAGGAGGGGAGAGAAAATGATGGATTATAGAAAGACTGAAGAAAGATGATTTTTCTAAAGATTAGTTCAAAAATTAAAAGAATGAGGTATAAATCATTACTCTTTTTAAGAGGGCAAAAGAGGTCAGGAGGTATAAAGGCTCTATGCATTACAGATGCAGAAGCACTTTGGATGGATGAGGGGAATACAGCTTGAAACAGCAGGAAAATTTGATGTAATTCTAAAAAAAATAAAAAATTAAATATACCTAGCCTCGGCTAATATTAATGAGGGACACAACTGCTACTAATATCTGAAGGGTGTTAACAGGAAGAAGGGAGCATAATTACTTAGCACCATGCCAGTAAACATAATTAGGAATAATGGTATGCAATTAAGAAAAGAAAAATGTAGTCACAACATCATGGAAGCTCCTCTGTGCTCGTGACATCTATTAAACTGTGCCATCCTACTCCAAAGCTATTGGGTGGAGTCCTGATCCCTAAAGCACATGAAATAAATGAAGCAAGCCTGCAAAAAGAACACCTCCTCATTCCAATACAAACATTAAAAAGAGACTGTAGGACTCTGAACAGATCTGTTTCACTGATTTTGTGTTTCTTTGAATTGGCATCTTAGAGAAGAGAATGAAGTACTAGGCTTTCTATTGTTAACTCATGTTGTTATTTGCTGTGTATGACCTTAGGGCTTTGTGTACCTTTGAAAACCAAAGCATTTGTGAAACAGCTGTTGACAACACCATGTCAATCTCAGTCCGAGGTTTCAAGGTCTTTTCTATACATAAAAGGTAAAAACTGACAATAGAAATTGTACTTTTAGGGCAATTAGAGTGGTTAGTATTCTTTTCTTTCACCTGAAACATCTTGGTGAACTCCTTTTAAAAATAAATGGGGATTAAGTAGAGAACTGTTCCAGGATAAGAGAAGGGCAAATGAGGGTGACTGCTCTCAACTGGAGGATTCTAAAGTGGTTACTGTGAAGGTAGCAAAAAACCACAGGAATCAAAGGCCTATTAGAGAGACCTCAAGTTGTTAAATGGAGAACTGATGGCAAAGAGAAAATAGTAAAATAATATGAATAGTACGCTTTTACAGTCTACTCTTAAAAATACCAATGTTCCTATTCACTCTTAATGCTTTAATAACTCATAAGATATTTGGGCTTTCATAGCCGGTATGCACATTTCAGGAATAGCAGTAGGCGGTAATGTAAATATTCTTTGACTGATTAATATGGAAATGTCTCTTTCTCCCAGCTTACCTTTGAGATGCTGAAAAGAAAGTGACCTAATAGATGCATGAATTATGTATATGCAGGAAACAGATCTGCCAAAAATTAAAGAAGAGAATACTTACTTGGTATTGTTTTGCACTCTCTGCAGTGGATATCTGCTTGAATCAGTCGTGGTTAATTTATGAGGGCTGCTATCTCTGTTTAATCTTTAGGGCACAGAAATTTGTTTTTTGCAGCTTTATTTCCAGATATTTTAGCATATTTCTGGTAAACTGGATGATCTGTGTTGTTTCAAAGGAGTCAAAACAATTGTAATTATTATGATTTAGGTTTAAAATGTATGTATTCTACATGAGTATGTTTTTCACCCAGAATGCTGAAATGTTTAAATTCCCTATCTTGCACTCCATTATTTTAGTACCCTTTTAATAACTAAATATTTGTAGTTGGTAATAATATGCACCTTATGAATTCTCATATGAATGAAATTTAGTGTGTAATGTACATATAATGCTTAACACAGTTCTTGTTAACTTCATAAAGGCTTAATGTACACAAGTTATTTTATTCCCCTTATAAGAGTTATGTTTCTAATTGACTATGATTGTTATGTAACGTATATGGTTTAATAATTTCAGTGTTTAACATAATGTCAGTCTTTAATTTATGATCTATGTAGCATAAATTAGGTCACTTAGAAAGAGGAGAAAGTGGGACTTTTTCAGAAGGATGTCAGAAAACCATTCATTGTGTCTCTAGATAGATTTTCTTCCACTTTCTTAGGTTGCTTAAGAGCTTATCAGAATGAGTTCAATAAACCTAGGTAATTCCAGCTACTGCATTCTAAGGTGGGCTTTACATTTCCATAAAGAAACTACATCCTGTTGTTACTTTGT
>PVKN010021486.1:0-15518 GCA_004027915.1 Capromys pilorides
AAAAAAAAAATTAAAAAAAAAAAAAAAAGAACCATCTGAGTCAAGAGATAGCTGGGCAGCATAAATGCCTGCTTTGTAGCATAAAGTCCTGAGTTCGATCCCCAGTACCAAAGTAGTAATAATTATTATTATTTTTTTTTAAAGACAGTGTCTATGTAGTTTAGGCAGGCCTTGAACTTGAAGCAATCCTGCTGCCTCAGTCTTTTGAGTGCTAGGATCACAGATGTGAACCTAGCTTACTCTACATATTTTCTAACAGTACTTCTAGGACTCACATTTTGTAATACTGTATAGTTGGTCCTTTATTTATTTTCATTTTATGTAGTTGGTACAGGGTCTCACTATGCAGTTTGGACTCCTAGTGATCCTCCTGTTTTCAGCCTCCCCAGTGCTGGGATTACAGGTATGCGCCACCATGCCTGACTCGGTCGTCTGCTCACTGTGCCTCTTGGGGAGGGGCTAGCACAACATGCAGGACTGGGGATCGAACCCTGGTCCCTGTGCTTGCCAAAGCAGGCACCTAGTTCCTGAGCTATCTCGCTGGCCCTTGGTCTCTTTCTAAGATCAGTTAGTTAATTAAATTAGAAAGCACATAAAGCCTGAAGCAAAGTACTTTCTGCTCTCTGTTCAGTAGGCATTTGATATGCCATTGCCTGCTTCTGCGGTGACGCTGAGATGTTCATACTTTAATGTGTTAATTGCATTCCTCTTTTTTTTTTGGTTTTCTTGGCAGTACCAGAGATTGAACTCAGGACCTTGCGCTTGCCAGCCAGGTGCCTCCTTTCTGTGTGTGTGTGTCTGAGACAGGGTCTCACTATGCACTTCAGGCTGGCCTTGAGCTCACTTTTGTAGCCCAGGCTGGTATTGAACTCATGACCACCCTCCTGCCTCAGCCTCACAAATGCTGGGATCATAGTGGTGCACTGCACCACCCAGCTGCTTTCCTATTATTTTGGATGAGATCTATATTGAACAGGTGGGCTTTTCCTAGGTGGTTTATTTGTATTTGTAGTTTTACTTTGGCTATCTGCCTGCCTGCCTGTTTTCCCTCCCCGAGATTAGAATAGGATGGTTTCCACATGCCTGAGAGTTTCCTAGAATGAAAAGTTTAAGTGATTAAGAAAAGGACAGAAGATACCACAATTTATTGACATGATATTAAGCTGACCTAAGCTTAACCAATCTATGTCAGGTACACAAAATTTTCCCCTCCCCTCCCTTCCCTTCTTCCTTCCTTCCTTCCTTCTTTCCTTCCTTCCTTCCTTCCTCTCTTCCTTCCTTCCCTCCTTCGTGGTGCTGAGGATCAAATCCAGATCCTGAGGATGGACAGGCTAATGCTCTGAGCTACTCTCCCAGCCCCATGTGACTTTCTATTAAAAAAGCTGTTAATCTTTTCCTTTGTGACTCATTTAATCTCTTCATTCTTTGCCTAGAAAATCGATCTCTTTTTAGAGGTATAATAAATATTTCATTCTTTTTGCTTCTGCATTTTCTTGATTTGTTTTTAACATATTTTATTCATCAACCCAACTGTAACTTATTTTATGCTATGTTAATGTAAACCATCCCGCCTCAGACTAATTGATCCCATTCCATTTAATAAATGAGGCTCTTTCTGTATCGATTTATGAGGCCAGGGGCTGGAGGTGTGGCGTAGTGGTAGGATGCTGTCTAGTATCCACAGCACTGAAAAAAAGAAAGAAACTAGAAAAGAATGAAAAGGAAGAAAGATTTACAAGGTGGATTTGTCATCTCATAAGCACTCACAGGTGAGGCCCCTTTTGTTCCCAGGAGTCCTCCATTCTTGTTCAAGTTTAGGTAGTGTTTAGTGAGGCCAGTGAGATAGTTCAGCGGACTGAGTGCCTGTTTAGGTAAGCTCAGGGACTGGGGTTCGATCCCCGGCACCACACGCCACACCAGCCCAGCCCTTGGGGTGAGCTGACTCCTGCTCTTTCAGATGGCCAGCTCCATGCTTTTCACTGCACGGAGGAGCTGGCCCCGGTGGTTCCTATGGACATCTTAATTGCATACTACGAAGAAAAGGCCCAAGAGTAGGCCGTCTTCCTCAGCGCTGTGCTAGGGGCTGAAGCCTGGGCCTTGCGCCTGAGAGGTGCGTGTTCTGGCACTGAGCGCACCCTTCGCCCTCAGTGAGTCTTCTTCAAGGCCAAATTCCATCTACTAAAAATCCAGGAAAACGCCCCATTCTTTCATTATGGCCGGCTCAGCCTGCCCTGGGGGTGGGGCTGGCACAGCCTGTGGTGCTGGGGATTGAACCGTGGTACCTGCAGTTGCCTAAGCTTGCCTAAGCAGGCGCTTTAGACCACTGAGCCATCTCGATGGCCTCTGCCCCTAATTCTTTCAATATGCTGAGGTCTCCCATCAAATCGCTGGCAGCTAGCAGGTAACTGTTTTCATTAGGATTTAGTGTTTGTTCAAAGGAGAGGACCAGCCAGGTAGCTCAGCAGACTAAAGCGCCTGCTTAGGTAGGCACAGCAACAGAGGTTCCATCCCAGCATGCTGTGCGGGCCCCACCCCTGGGGTACGCTGAGACACTGACTGGGACTGGGCGTGGTGCCGCACGCCTGGAATCCCAGGGCTTGGGAGGCTGAAAATAGGTGAATCACTATGAGTTTGATCTGTGTAGTGAGACCTTGCAAACCTTGTACTAAATACATTGAAAAAAGAAAGAAAGAAAACAGAAAAAAAAAGGAGACTCAACCTATGAAAAGATTTGAGGAGCTAAAAGAAGGGGTGGAGGGGAGCCCTGACAGAGTCTATGTTGTATGGGCTTGATCTCCAGCAGTGATAGCGTGTGTGTGTGTGTGTGTGTGTGTGTGTGTGTCTTTTCGAGACAGGGTCTCCTTATGCGGTTCAGACTGGCCTTGAGCTGACTCTGTAGCCCAAGCTGGTCAGGAACTTGTAAGGATCCTCTTGCCTCCGCCTCCTGAGTGCTGAGATTACAGGCATGCACTACCACACTCCGCTGTAGTGGTGACAGTATTCAAGGCCACACCCATCAGCTGCAACTCAACTGTGCCACTGTACCTGTACTGCAAAATCAGCTATGATGCTAAAGGGTTGAGCACAGATGATTCTAATAAAACTTTATTCATAAAAATTAGAGGAACAATAGTTTACCAAATTCTGACTATAATATGTGAAGGAGGGGCCGGGGAGATAGCTCAGGGGCACAAGTGCCTGCCTGGCAAGTTCAAGGTCCTGAGCTCGATGCAGGGTTGGGGTGGGGGAGAGAGTCATTATAGGACCCCAAGGATGTTTCTCAGATGGTGGTCCAGGCGAGGTTCTGTTTCCCGAGCCTCTAGAGGGCGCACACCACCATGTATGGTGTTTTGTAAAAGGGAGGGGACCAAGAAGAGGGAGGAGTGGACAGAGAATCGGTTGTGTTACGCACGTGTGCCACTCCCCCCAGGCGTCTAAGCCCTGCGGACCGCCAGGACGTGCTAGTAGCAATTTCAAGAAGCGGCCTCTTTCCATCTCCAGCTTCAGCAGAGAGCGGAGGGCCCGCCAGGTCTGGGTGTGAGGAACTGCCCCAGCTTGCTGATCAGGCCGAAGAAGCAGAGGTACAGCGCAGAGTCCAATAACCGGAAAGCCCGCGACGCTTTCGCTGCAATGGGCTGATCACCCGTGAGGCAGTGGGCGTGAAGCCGGCAGCCAATGCCAAGAAGGTCATGGGGGTCGTGAAGCAGCGATCCAGCGGACAGCGGAAGCCAGCCACCTCCTATGTGCGCACCACCATCAACAAGAAAGCGTGTGCTACCCTCAGCACTACCCGCCACGTGACCCGAAAGAACAAGTACGGCCCGGACCTGCGCATGGCTGCCCTCCGCAGAGCCAGCGCCGTCCTGCGCAGCCAGCAGCCTGTGAGCCGACCCAGCCACCAAGAGTGCCTGGGCCACCCCAGCAATACAAGCTTTCCTGTGGTCCTTGGCCACATCACAGACTGTCAATCAATCAATCAATCAATCAATAGAAACAGCATGCAGAGCACAGAGTGTCTTTTTTTTTTTTAATTAATTTATTTATTGAGGCAAGGTCCTGCTACGTAGTTCAGGCTGGCTTGAAACTATTTTGCCCGGGCTGGCCTTGAACTCAGTAATTCTCTTGCCTCAGCCTCTCTTTTATTTTTTTATTGCATCTGGGGCCAAGACAGTGTGCCCAGGGGGAAACAGGGCTGAGACGGTGTGCCTGGGCTGTTGGGCCGGGGATTGAACTCATGTCCTTGTACTTGCCAGGTCAGTGCTCATTCCTCTGAGCTATCTCCAGGCCCAAATTAGTGAAGTGTTTTTTTTTTTTTTTTGGATGGCTCAAGCGGCATTAAGGGCAGGGTCGTGCTTCACGTGGGGCAGGGTATTGAACCGCAGTACTGAGGGCCTGAGTGCATTCAGTGTGTTAATCCTGTGTGTTAACTCACTGAGCTACCTGGCAAGGCCCTGGCTTGTCTTATCTTGCAGTTCTGTCACTAGTGCAGTCTCCCTAAAGTTACAGATGTTGAAGCCACAGGTGTCCTAAGGATCTCCAGCGTCCCAAAGGGTGGGCCAGACCTTCCTGAGCCCCTTGAGTCCTAAAGGAGTTGACTGTGACAGGCCCCGGCCGGGCTCTACTTGGCGGGGGGCGTGGGAGGCAGGGCAGCCCTGCGCCTGCTGGAGCTAGGCTGACCCAGTTTCAGATCCGGGCTCTACGTTCTTGTCTGAAGGGTGTAAATACATAAAAACACTGCGTCGCTGCAGTCCAGGTTTCCTTGATAAAGTTAGTTCCTCCACCTGCACTCGCTGTGCCGTACTGGCTTTGGGGTTGTGGGAGTGAGGAAAGAGGTCGCCCTCTAGGGAATGTGTTCCCTGGCCACAGGCCCAGCTGCCCACGGCCCCTTCCCAAGCACGTCTCCCACCTGCCAGCTACAGGCAGGAGCTAGGGACACAGACACCGGGAAGCCGGCTGGGGACCTTGCCTCCACGGGCGGAGGAGGGTCTGCCTCAGCTACGCCTAAGATCCAGATGCAGCCCAGACGCGGCAGATGCTCTGGGAAACTCTGTGGTGCTAAACCGAGGAAGTGGTGAGGTCGGCAGCTGTCCCCCAGGACGAGTGCGCAAACCAGACACCCGGATGTGGGTGGGCAGAGGAATGAGCGTGGAACTGGGCCCTGCGGATGACGTGAGCGGCCCCACAGCTTGCGAGAGCCAGCAAGGACCAGACGCCAGCCCCGGCTGGCTATGCCGTCCTCTGCGGGTACCACGCCTGGACAGCCAGTGCCGCCGATGTCACTGCTGGCCAGGCTCGCCTCTCCTGGAGGCAGGGGCTCAGGTGTTCTCCACCTGGCAGGCAAAGGGAGAGAGGAGTGCTCAGCTCTGGCAGGTGTTTTGCACCCCCAAAAAGGCCAGGCTGTTCACTGGCTACGTGCTGGATCCCAGGTGTGCATCATAATGCCAGGTCCCTAAACGTCAAAGGCAGCTAAGTTCCAATGAAAACACAGAGGACAGGGCTGGCAGGATGGTTCAGCGGTCTAAAGCGCCTGCTTAGGCAAGCTTAGGCGGCCACAGGGACTGCGGTTCAATACCCGGCACCACATGGTGCGCCAGCCCCGCCCCCAGGGCAAGCTGAGCCAGCCATAATAAAAATAAAATAAAAATAATACAAAAAATGTAAGCTTTAAAAAAACCTCACACACACAAAGGACATCTCTAAAGCTGGCAGAAAGTGTGACTATTCATGACCATACTCTCCCGCTGGAGAGGAGAAAGGACAGCTGATGGCCTTGGGCAGGTGTGGGAGCCCCGGGGGGCTGGGCCTGCCAGACTGGCAGCAGGGAACCTCCCTCTGTGACAGCCAGAGCAGGCCCAGCCCATTCATGCTGGCCTGAGGATGGCGCTGCTCTCAGGTCTGAACCAGATCCATGGACATCCCTGTGGGGGACACTCACGCCCTGGATTCAGCCTTCTTTTATTTAATTTCGCCAACAGCTCAATAGTATATAACTTATTCTAGTTCTTTTGGGTGACGCAAAGGAACAGAATGCAAACTGATCTGGAGGAATGTATCCTTAGTCAGGGAGTTGTTTTGTTTTGTTTCAGTGCGAGGGAGTGCACCCCAGGCCTCACACGTGCTAGCCAAGTGCTCTACCACTGAGCTACACCCCCAGAACAATAAGAAATGTTTCTAGGACACACGACAATGTGACGTAAAGGGCACGAATGTCGTCAGTGTAAGAGGCATCCCAGTGCACTTTAGGGTTCAGAGTGAGACGAATGCCTGAATTTACAGGGGCCCTACAGCTGGGCATAAGAAGCTTAACTAAAGGGGACCTCACAGGGATGGCCCTTAGGATGGGGACAGAGTGCCAGGTGATGGCCAAGGCCAGATACAAACTCAGAAGAGAACGGAGGTTGGCAAATTACTGCCTATGAGCCACCTCTGATCTGCTCAAAGTTAAAGGTACATTTTTTTTTTTTTGTAATAATAATCGTAGGGGTGGGGTTGGAACCCCAGAGCCTTTGCAGTATGCTATATCCCCAGCTCCATGCCCTCTTTTTAAACTAAAAAAAAATTTTTTTTGAGACACACAGTTTGGGCTGGCTCTGTGCTCACTTTTGTATCCCTCAGGCTGACTGAGAATTTGCAGCAATCCTCCTGTCTCAACCTCTAGAGTGCTGGGGGTACAGGTGTGCACCTCTATGCCCAGTTCCACAAATTTTTAATTTTGAGGCAGGGTCTTGGTGAGTGGCTAAGCTGCCTAGCGTAGGCGCAAACTTGCAATCCTTCTGCCTCAGCCTTCCAGAGTGCTGGAATTGTAAGTGTGCATAGTATATGCAGCTTAATTTTCTATTTTTAAAATATATATTTGGTACGGGGTCTCGATATGCAGCTCAGACTCGTAGCGATCCTATTTCAGCCTCTCTAGCACTGGGATTACAGGCATGTGCCACCATGCCCGGTCTTGGTGGCCAGTGCAGTGGGGGAGGGTGGCAGGCAGGGCAATACATGGTGCAGGAATTGAACCCTGGTCCCTGTGCTTGCCTAAGCAAGTGATTAGTCTGCTGACCTATCTTGCCAGCTCTTGATTTTATTTATTTATTTATTTATTTTTGTCTTTTTGAGACAGGGTCTCACTATGCAGCTCAGGCTGGCCTTGAGCTCACTTTTTGTAGCCCAGGGTGGTCTCGAACTCGCACTGATCCTCCTACCTCAGCCTCCCAAGGGCCGGGACTATAGGCGTGTGCCACCACGGCCCAGCGGCCCTTGATTTTATGTCTTTACATAGTAGAAAGAATAAACAGTATTTCATTACAAGTAAAAATTAGGCAACAATTCCAATCTGAGTACCGGTCAATAAAGTTTTATCCATCTGTTTACAGACTGTGGCTCCACGCCACAGCATGGCAGTTACAACAGAAACCACATGACCTGAGCATCTGATCCTCAGAGGATCAGGGAAGTGGGCTGACTCTGGGCCAATAACACCAGGGGCCACAGGGAGGCTCTGGCCCATGGTGAGGGTCTGCAGGAAGGACTGTGACAGGCCAGCTGGTAAGGGAAGCTTGGAGTGCAATGTAATGTCAAGCCAAAGAACAAGAGCTCTCCCTGTGGGCAGTGGGTTGAAATTATTTCCACAAACATGGATATAATAATATCAGGGGGGCTGGCAAGATGGTTCAGTGGTCTAAAGCACCTGCTTAGGAAAGCTTAGGTAACCGCAGGGACCGCGGTTCAATCCCCAGCACCACATGCTGTGCCAGCCCCACCCCCAGGGCAGGCTGAACCAGCCACAAAAATAAATAAAAATAAAAAATAAAATAAATAAATTTAAAAAATAATAACATCAGGGGCCGGGGAGATAGCTCTGTGGCACAAATGCCTGCCTGGCAAGAGCAAGGTCATGAGTTTGAACCCCGGTACCGTACAAAACACAAAAAACAAACAAATAATAAGAATCAGAATAAGACCTATGTGGGCATGATAGAAAATTCTAAAAGCCTCCAAAGATGGTGCTGTAAGAAAGGCAGTTGGTTTTTTGGCCTCAGACCTCGGCGATGCCTCCTTGGCATTGCCGACCTCACTCTTGGTCACCCATCCCCAGGTCCCCATAACCAAGAGACTTGTAGACACACGTCACGGTTGGTGTCTAGACGTCCCTCCAAAGCCTCATGCGGTCACAGGGCGGCTCCTGGAGTTTGTGACTGGATCATGATGATGGGTGCGAGTGCTATACCCAGCCTGGGGCCAGTATCCTGAAGGCAACGGGAGGGAGACAGACGTGCTCTCTGCTGCCATTACAGCCGCCGCCACTCCCACGTGCTCACTGCTGTTTTGCTGGTTTCCACTGCCATGAACTGCGGCCCTCTGCCACGTGCCGCTCGGCCTTGGAGCCAGCCGACTACGGACTGAAACCTCCACTAACCGTGAAGTAAATAAACCTTTCTTTCCTTAATTTTGGGTATCGAGTATTTTGTCCCAGCAACGAGAGAAAAGTAACCGAGACAACATACAAACACACACAAGCGTCCGGGTATGTGTATTCTTTCATTTAAAACCTGCAAATGGTAGCATGTTATAGAAATATTGTTCTACAGTCTGCTCGCCAGTCTACTTCCATTTGTCCTGGTTGGGGCTGTCTTCTCACCAGCTATATCAGATGGCTAGGTAGTATTTTTCTTTTGCATTACTGGGATGGAATCTAGGGTTCGTGGATGCCAGATAAGTGCTCTACCACTGGGCTGTACCCTGGCCTTATTTATTTATTATTTATTTATATTTTTTTAAATGTATTTTATTTTATTTATTTATTTATTTTTTGCGGGACCAGGGTTCAAACTCACAACCTTGTATTTGCCAGTCAGGCACTTGTGCCATGGAGCTATCTCCCCGGCCCAAAACATGTATTTTAGTACAGGGTCTCACTACACAGATCAGTCTCATTGTGATCCTCCTGTTTTCAGCCTCCCAAGTGCTGGTATTACAGGTGTGTGACACCATGCCCAGTCTGAGTTGCCGACTCAGCGCACCGCAGGGGCAGGGCTAGCATGGCATGCCAGGGATCACACTCTGGTCCCTGTGTCAGCCTAAGCAAGGTGCTTTAGTCTGCTGAGCTATCTGGCCAGCCCTCTTTTTGTTCTGAGACAGGTTCTCACGAAGTTGACCAGAGTGGTCTCAAATTCCCCTGCCACAGCTTTTTAAGTAGCTGACATCACAGGTGTGTACCACATTTATTTACCAAACCTGAGGAGGCCTGTGGCTTAGCTCAGTTGTTTAAGCACCTGCACAAATGTAGTTAGGCGCAGGATACCAGGGGTTTGATCCCTGGCTCCACAAGCCTTGCCTTACCAGACCTGCCCTTAAGGCTGCCTGAGCAAGCAAAAAAAAAAAAAAAGAGGAAAAGAAAAAGAAAAGAAAATCCTTCCCAAGTCTGAGAAGGGTCTGGGCCAGAAACCTACTTGTATTTTGGGAAACTCTGTGAGGAAGAAGGTTCTAGACCTCAAAGCAGGAAGAACGGTAAAGAAGCGGACAGACACGCCCAGGAGCCGGGACGTGAGGGTGATCTGAACTCCTGAGCACTCAGAGTCACCAGCCGGGACCCTCTCCTCCCCCGCTCCCGGGGCTCGTACCTTGGTGGGGGTGTCCGGGATGGATGGGGTGGGAGAAGCAGGGGAGGTCAGGACACACTTCTTGCCCAGGCAGCGGCCATGCAACTCGATGTCCTCATACGGGTTCTCCTTCATGGGTGGATCTGTGGTCAAACATAACAGGTGAGGAAGCGGGCGAGGTCTCCTTCTGAGGACACTGAGGCCGACACCCTAGCATCTCGGGTGCTGTGTCTCTGTTTTGCTCTCTGTCACCCTTCTTTTTTTTGGTCTTTTTGAGACAGGGTCTCGCTATGCAGCTCAAGCTGGCCTTGGGCTCACTGTTGTAGCCCAGGCTGGTCTCAAACTCACACTGATCCTCCTGCCTCAGTCTCCCAAGTGCTGGGATTACAGGCATGTGTCGCCACACCTGGCTACCCTTCCTCTTATTGATAGACCCTACTTCCCATTGGGGTAACTCTGTCTCCCTGATGGTCACCATGGAACATCAGCAACTCCCAGGGCTTAGCTACAGTGAAGTGTCTAGGGAAGGCTTGTGTCCCAGCTGAGACAAACGCCAAGGGCGCTCTGGCCTCCACGATCAACAAGTGACCCCTGCAGTTCGGTGAGGATGAACCTCAGGGCTTCTGCTGGGACCTATGGGCCCTGGGGCGGGCACGGACTTCAGCGGATGGGTGGCAGCCACCCTAGAGGCCACAGAGGCCTGTGAGGATGAGCTGCTCTGGATGGCAGGAAGCAGAGGGAGAGAAGCCAGTTCTGGACCGAGGAGCTGAGAAACTCCTTTTGTTGTTTCAGTTCGATTTCTGCCCCTCTCAAGCAGATGCTACTAAGAGAAATCTAAGCTGGACATGATGGTCCAGGCTTGTAATCCCAGCACTCAGCAGGCTGAGGCAGGACTGTTTCGAGTTTGAGGCCATCCTGGGCTACAAAGTAAATTCAAGGCCAGCCTGAACTATATAGTGAGACTATCTCAGAGAGAGAGAGAGAGAGAGAGAGAGAGAGAGAGAGAGAGAGAGAGTGTCAGTCAATCGGACAGACAGCGGGATGCCCTGTGAGAACAACTCTCCTGCGGTTCCCTCAGGGGTCTGCTGGTCTGCAGGCCTCTTCCCTCCAGGGACCTCTGCAGTGTTGGGGGCATTTCAGAAACTGGGTCTACTCGATTCCCCCCAGTCCATAAGTCCCCTGCAAAGGGCTACCACCATGCAGATGAGAGGAAAGTTTACAGAAGTGAGGTTACCAGCCCAGCACCACTCAGCTACTAGCAGAGCTGGGGTCGCACGCAGGCTGTGGGACTCCGGCGCCCTCTCCCACCACAGCGCCCTCGGTCACTGGACTGCGGGCTGTGCAGAAGATCAGAGCAGGGGTCACCCCAGCCTCTCCCTGCCCGCAGGGCCTCTTACCCAGAATGTCCTCATACACATTCTCCTCCGAGAGTGTGCGCGTGCGCCCCAGCCTGCTCTGCGTGTACCAGTCGGCGCGGCTGCTCTCCGAGGAGCCCTGCAGCAGGTCTTCGAACTCGTAGGACTTCCTGCATTGCCCCAGGCAAAGGAAAACACCACGAACTGGAATCAATTTCGGCTGGCTCGAAGACTACATAAATGCATATAAATATATATATGTCCCGTCTCTAAATTTCCTTCTTGGTAACATTTCTATTACTGAAATCAACTCTGGTTCTTGTAAATAGTGTGAATATGGGCTGGGGAGATAGCTCAGCGGCATAAGCTCTTGCCTGGCAAGGTTAAGGTGCTGAGTTTGATCCCTGGTACCAAAAAAAAGTGAACATTTGTGTTTAAGCCAGGCATGGTGGCGCATGCCTATACTTCCAGTCCTTGGAAGTCTGAGGCAGGAGGATCAAGGCGAGTTCAAGACCAGCCTGGGCTACAAAGTGAGCTCAAGGCCACTCTGAACTGCAGAGCAAGACACCCTGTCTCTAAAAGATTAAAAAAAAAACCCAAAAAAACAGGAGAAGAAAAGACAAAGCAGGAAGGCAGGCAAGCAGGGGGCTTTTGTTAGTAGAATATACTATTATGCTAATAAAAATGCAAATAAACACATCTGCTGAAAATGAAAGAAAGAGACAGCCTGAAAGGCAGAGCAGTCAGCTGGGCATGGTGGCGCAAGCCTGTAATCCCAGCACTTAGGAGGCTTAAGGCAGGAGGATCAGTGTGAGTTGAGACCAGCCTGGGCTACCAACGTGAGCCCAAGGTCAGCCTGAGCTGCATAGCGTGTCTCAAAGGAAAAAAAAAAGGCAGAGCAGTCTCCTAAGGCCCGAGCAAGGCCTGGCCTCTCTGCAGCCCACTTCCGGGCTCTGGGACTCTAGTGTCAGTGGGGCTCGGCCCCACCCCTCTTCTCAGTTCTTGTCATTCACAGGGACCCAGAAGAGGCCAGCAGCCCAGGCCTCAGGCATCCCACTCTGGTGGGGCACCCGGCGCCACTCCAGTGTCCAGCATCTCACATTTCTATGGTCTGTGTCACTGAGCAAGTGGGACACTAAGGGTCCCCAGGCTGGGCTCCAACTTGCAGTTCTGCTGCTTGGGCCTCCCTGGTGCCGGGATCACAGCCTGTGTCACCACACCTGGCTCCCTGAATGGCGTCTATCGGTGTCTCCCAGCCCAGCCCAGCACAGCCCCTGGACTGGCCTTGGTCTTCAGCATATGGGGTCCAGATGGCGCCAGCTCTCCTGGGGCTCACAAATCACGGTGTCCACATGGAGGGAACGGCGTGCTGCGGCGTGTGGGGCTGAGCAACCGCAGCTGCTCGCTTCCGACCCTGGGGCCTGGTCTCTCCACCTGCATTCCTGGGCACTTCCCAACCCCAGGGAAGGTGCCTTTCTGGTGACTCCAGGGCTTAAAGCAAACCTGGATATGGCTTCCTCAGAGACCCTTTATTGTATTTATCTACTTTTTCCTGAGACACTATGCACTTCAGACTGGCTCTGAACTCAGTATGCAGCCCAGGCTGGCCTCAAACTCACAGCAATCTTCCTGCCTCAGCCTCCCAAGTGCTGGGATTACGGGTGTGTATCACCATGCCCAATTCCCCACTTGAACAATGAGTAAGAACCTCAAAACTAGTAAGTCCAAAATTGGGCTCCTCACTGTTCTAAAGAGGCCAGGGCCTCGTCCAGAGCTGCCGTGTCAGGAAGGCTAGCCAGGTGGTGCAGCCCCCACCACAGAAGGCACCAGAGACCCCCCTCTCTGACTGCTGATGTCTCAGCAGCCAGCCAGACTACAGGCCCAAAGCCTCCCCTGGACTCCAGCTGCCTCTGTCCCCCAAAAGACTTGCCCTCACTCTCCCTAGCCATGCAGTCCCCATGTGGCCACCAGGAAGGTCTCGTACAGACAGACCTGTGTCTCCTCCCTCACACACTTCCAGATGCTGCCGGCCCACTGCTAGACGGCAGCAGCCCAAATCCGCCTGCTCTTCCGGAGCTGGCTCCAGACTGCACTGCACATCTGCTGGGGCCCTCTGGCCCTGTTCTAGTCTCTCAGGCCTGACCCCTGGCTGTGAGGCCTTTACCTGTTTGCTGCCCTTCCCCCAGCAGAAAGGTCCCTCTGCAGAAGCCTGTAACTTCATGACGAGCTGTGTACTTCTAACCATTGCTACCTTAAGTTCCCACGGGGCAGGTTCTCTGTTTATCTTGTTCATTACAGTAGTTCCATGTGTAACGCACATAGGTTGACAGTAAATGTTTGTTAGCTGGACAAATAAATAAACGTTTTTGTCATTTTGGTACAGGGTCTCACTATGTAGTCCAGGCTGGCTTGAACGCCTATGCAGCCCAAGTTGGCCTCGATCTCACAGCAATCCTCCTGCCTCAATCTCCTGGGCAGCCACCATGCCCAGTTTAAAAGCTGCTTTATGAGCCAGCCAGATAGCTCAGTGGACTAAAGCACCTGCCTAGGTAGAGCACAAGGGCAGGGGGTTCGATACTGGCTTGCTATGCTGGCACCACCCCCAGGGCATGCTGAGACAGTGACAGCAACTGAGACTGGGCGTGGTAGCGCATGCCTGTATTTCTTGCTCTTGGGAGGCTGAAAACAAGAGGATCTCTTAGAAGTCCAATCTGTGTAGGGAGACCCTGCAGGCCCTGTACTAAACACATAAAAATAAAGAAATAAATAAAATAAAAGCTGCTTTATAAGGGTCCATATGTAGTGCATAATTTATTCCCACTTCGCCAACTTTACTTTTTGGATCGGTTAAGTGAGCTTGACTAGTTGGTACCCACTACCACTCCAAACACCGTATGCGTGGGACTGGCAATATTTGACTTCCCTGGCACTGCCAGCTTTGGTCTCCCTGTGCCCATCCACCCTGAGCAGCCACTGGCATCTCTCCCTCATGGCTCATCCCAGCCCCAGAGCCATGTCACACCACCAGGTGTGCAGAGCAGTGGTGACGCAGAAGCTTCTAGCAGCTCTTAGCTGGCATGCCACACTCCCTCCACTGCTTCCCATGACTGCCAGTGTCAGATTTCTATTTTGGTCTATCTCAAATCCAATCAGAAAAGTTACACCTGTACTCCCAGCTATCTGAGAATCTGGGACAGGAGATCACAGCTTTAAGCCAGGCTGGCAACTTCACAAGATCTTATCTCAAAATTTAAAAAGAGGACAAAACTTTTTGAGACGAGGGGCTGGGGCTGTAGCTCCGTGGTAGAATGCGTCCCCTAACATGCAACAAAAACCCTGGCTTCAAGCTCTAGCACTGCCGAAAAGAAATAAGAAATGTTGGAAGAAAATACTACCTCTGTCCACTAAGCTGGTATCCAAAATAAAAAATGATTTCTATCTTCCAATGAGAAATAACATACGACGATTACTCGTTGTTTAGTTTTGCTTGATTTGTTTGAGACAGGGTTTCGCCATGTAGTTTAGTCTGGCTTTGAATCTGCTATGTAGCCCAGACTAGCCTTGAACTCTTGGTGATCCTCTTGCCTCAGCCTTCTGAGTGCAGGGATTACAGGTGTGAGTCACCATGCTTGGCAATCTGACAAGGACTCTTGACAATATGGTGTCCCCATCTTAGAACAACCATGGCCTCTTTGCTTCTTTCTTTCTCTCTTTTTTAAAAATGTATTTAGGGAGCTGGAGAGATAGCTCACGGAGCCGGGGAGATAGCTCAGTAGAATAAGCACTTGCCTGGCAAGTGCAAGGGCCTGAGCTCAATCTCCAGTTCCACAAACACACAAAAAAAGTATTTAGTACAGGGTCTACAGGGTCTCACTACACAGATTGGACTCGTCCCCAAGCACAGGATTATAGGCATGTTACCACACTGAGTCTCAGTTGCCATCTCACACTGGCATGGCATGCTGGGGTTCGAACCCCAGTTCCTGAGCTTGCGTAAGCAGGTGCTTTAGTCCACTGAGCTATCTGGCCGGCCGGTCTCTGTTTTCTAATGCTCCCCACCCCCCAAAAAGTTAATTTACCCTAATGTTGGGGCTGGGGAGATAGCTCCGTGGCACAAGTGCCTGCCTGGCAAGTGCAAGGTCATGAGGACCTTGCATTTCAGGACCGAGGGCATAAGTCTCTGTATTTCATTTCCTGGGGCACTTTTTTTTTTTTTTGGTACCAGGGATGAAATTCAGGACCTTGAACTTTGCCAGGCAGGTGCTTATGCCTCTGAGCTATCTCCCCCTCCCTCCTGGGGCTTTAGAGAAATAAAGAAAGAAGAACAAAGAAAGAGAACCCCAGTCCCCCCCTCCTCAAAAAAAGTTAATCTAATGCACCCAATACTGAGATAAATTATTTTACTAAATGAAATTTCTCAGAAAGCCTGGCGTGGTGATGCACAACTGAAATCCCAGCCCTTAGGAGGCTGAGGCAGGAGGATCGGTGTGAGTTTGAAACCAGCCTGCGCTACAAAAGTGAGTTCAAGGCCAGCCTGAACTGCATAGCGATATGCTATCTCAAAAGACAA
>PVKN010021487.1:0-15515 GCA_004027915.1 Capromys pilorides
TAGCAACTCTCCTTCTCATTGTTCTGATTTTTTTTCTTCTGTGTGTTTTGGATTTGTGTTCATGTGTGTTTTATCTTTTATCACCTGCCACGTCAACACAAGCTCTCTTAAGAACAGGAACATCCTGTCTCGTTCCTCGCCGTATCCCGGGGGTGGAAGAGTGTCTAGTCTACACTGGATCCATAAATCTGGGCTGAGTGAGTGAATGCTGCCAGGCTAATGAGTTGCGTAGTTATTCGGTTGCTTTTTAAAAAGGCCCATCTGAAAATCTAATTAGCAAATGTAGCTGGGTTTTTGTTTAAATCTTACGTGCTAGTTAGCTGAAATCTTGGTAGAAGGAGAAACATCTGAGTTAGCAGAGGCATGTGCGCCACCTGAATTTTAAGCATCCACACACTATCCGAGTTCCCTAAAGAGTGACAGTGACATCTCTTTCCAGAGCTCAGCTCATGGAGCTTACCCTTGCGCCATCGTGTTTTCAGAAGCGTGGCCAATCAGAGGCCGGTGCTTCACATGAAACCTGCTGGCTACCCAACTGCTATCCTCCAGTACTTAAAATGAGCAAAACTTATTTTTAAATGTTTTGAGCTACTTAGGTTCATTAGGAAGGAGTGCATTTTACCAACAGTGTAGTCCTTCAGTGTCCTGGATTGGTTTCTTCCTGGATTTAGGTTGAAACGTGTTCGTTTGTATGTGACTTCAGGCTTCGAGGTAGTAACACACTGAACAAACACACAAAAAGTGACGGTCGCCTCATACTATTAGGACTGTCTTAGTTGCTTTTTGCTCATTGCTGAAACAAAGTACCTGATACAGCTTAAGAGAGGAAAGGTTTATTTAGCTCACGGTTGGTGGAGGTTTCAGTCCATCACTGACCGGCTCCCAGGCATGGTGGCATGGCCGGCAGGCAATGCAGAGAAGCGGGGCCTGCTGGCAGAAGGGAGCAAAGCAGGGAGGCCTGACTCCACCTCTTTCTCCGCCTTCTAACTTATCCAGGCTCCTTAGCACAAGCAGCACTCACACCCTTAATCCTAGCGCCCTTGATCCTAGAATCGAAGCATGACTCGCTTCCAGGGTCACATGCTCCGGGTCCTATGAGCACACGGGCTTTGCGAGGACAGAAACACAAGCAATAACAAGGAGCAAAATGGAAAATCACTTCCTGAAGAGCAAGTTCCCTGTGCAGTTCAGTGAGTCACATGCCAGCCAGTGAAGAGAAGACATGGAAGGTCTTAGAACACAAACCACCAAAACCCTCTTATAATTTTAGGAAATTTTAAAGCTACATAGAACCATGGCATAAATATCAAGTAAGCACTCAGTTTTATTTTAGTCAAGTGTATGGCTAACAGGGCAAAAAAATGATAGTTGATTAAATTCCACAAGCATTTAATTAGCACCATGTATGTAAGATCTTATGTTCTGCCTAGAGATTACAAAGTTGCAATGAAATCCATGTCCTCAAAAGCTGAGTCTCATGAGACAGGCACACGCCTAGCCACCCACACTCGACACTGGTCCTACCATGGTAAGTGCTTATGGAGCAGCGTTGTCCAGAGTGATAGGCTGGCTGCGTCACAGCCCTCGGAGCCAGGCTTTGGTCTATGAACTTGATTTTTGTAAGAGAACACAAAACAAAAGCCTTCACTTGGCACTTAGGAAAATGGATGTTAAAAGCCTCTTCAGCCTGGGGTCTTCTCAGGAGACTGTTAGGGTGACCCATGGTCACTGATTAATAAGCAGTTGTGAGCTTTGTCATCACTTTTGGGATTGTTTCTGGCCATCTCCCTGTCATCATTGCTGGAGAGGTTCTGTCAGGAATGGGTGCATTCTGGAAGAATTTTGAAGGGCTCCTAGAGACAGGAGAATCCTAGAAGCATTTAGGAGGCAGTTTTAGTGACGTGATACGTAAAAATAGTAAAGTGGCACGTAAGAGTATTAGTTAACAAATGCTGAGTAATAACAGTAGATGGAATGAGTTTTTTAAAAAAAATTATGAGCAGAATATATTTATTGGGGGGAAAGAAAGCTCCTGTCCAAGAGAGGGACAGGAAGAGGGCCCCGAGCCATTGGTCCTAAACTGACTCTTCCAGGGACTTTTATAGAGTAAAACTATGCGGTGAGGTGGGCCTAAGGTGGTGGAGAGTGTGGAAACTTACTTAGGTGGGCATGAGGTGGGACCAGACAATGGTCAACCAACGAGATAGCAAGCATCATTGCTCAGGTACAATTGATTAAGTCCAGCACCCAATGAGGAACGTCCCTCTCAGCTTGAGAGAACACATGTCAACTGCCAATATGAAGAGAAAGTCGGTTAAACTTTTAATAGATGCTCATGCAGATGTCAGTAGTTACCCAGCCAGCGGCCCCACTGGCCAACCAGAAAGTACTCAATGATTTCCCTACGTCTGGCAATTCATGTGCACCAGTAATAATAGGATTGGCCAGTTTATTTGAGACAATACCCAGTGGCCATGGAAGATAAAAAAAGGACTAAACCCCAAATTTAAGAGATCTCTGCTTAACGGACCTACAAAATGTTCTGGCTAGTCTTTTTATAATTACAAGCTTAAAAAAGGTTACTACTTTACGGATCCTTCTGCTAATGTCTCAATAGCTGTTCAGAAGATATCAAATCAATGGTACGTGAGATGCTGAGGTCCCCTGGACCCTATCTTTGTCATTTTTATGGGAAGTCATTACTGTCTACTGTTACATATCTTTGACTATATTCATAATTATCCTGTTGTGATTATAAGTAAATGGAATCTTGGGCCAGGAGATAGCTCAGGGGCACAAGTGCCTGCCTGGCAAGTGCAAGGTCCTGGGTTTGATGCCTGGTTCCACAAAAAAAAAAAAAAAAAAAGTAATAATAAGTAAATGGAATATTGATAGAAAAGGAAACCTGTGCTGTTATGTATCTCCTCTACATTTTATTATATCAGTCTCTAGAACAGGGAAAGTGTTTCACTATTATGACGCTGATTACGTGTGTATTCATCTCGCTACTTCTGCAGGGTGCACTCCTAGCAGAATAAAAAAGACACTATAAAAGAGCACAAACAATTCTGTGATGTTTTGTATCTCCTGCCTATTAATCTGTGGAAAGTTTTCCCCACATCACTTTCTCTCCCATAGTCCCCTCTGAGATTGTCTTTCAAAAGAAGCCAAGATTAGGCATAAACAATTTAGATGTGATTCAATTTCTGTATTTCGAAACTCTACCACGCAGCTGACCTCATGACCCCCACACCCTCTCTTCCCACCCTCACCTCCCACCAAAGACCTGTTTCCTAGCGGAGCACAGAGTAACGCAGAGGGTGGAGATGAAACTCGGCAGGAGAGAATAACGGGGGGCAGCCAGCCTCGAGTTATAGACAGGCACAAAAGAGTCCCCCTGTTACACTTGACAGACCCAGCTCCTTTCTTTCAGCGCGAAGCAGCACATTACAGGCTTGCTTTTCAGTACAGAGGTCATTTTCTGGTTCTGATTACAGAGCACCGTCTCCCTGACAGATGTGTTCAAGTGAATTTGATCTTGGGCATTGTACACGGAAGAACAGCGTGAGAATTGAATGGCAGGGCGGGGGAGGTGGGGGGGACTCACCTTGCAGCCCGCCACTGGGGTTTAATTTCATCTGGTCTGGGCCTCTGGAAGAGGGCAGACCTCGCGACGCGTTGCTCCCATTCTCTTTGTAATAAAAATGATCGTGGCTAACAGTTCCTTCTCATCTTTTCTTCATCAGTCTTGTCTCAAGAAGAAAATGAACTGGGAAAATTTCTCCGCTCCCAAGGCTTCCAAGATAAAACCAGAGCAGGAAAGATGATGCAAGCCACGGGAAAGGCTCTGTGCTTTTCTTCCCAGCAAAGGTGTGTGGCCTTCATGGGGGCTCTGTTTTGGGGCACTAGAAATAGGGGATCCATGTGCTTTTATGAATGGGAACTCCACAGTAATCTTGGGAAAGCTTTTACCTGAGGCTGAAGAAATGCTCAGGGCTCTCGGTTGTTAGTTACTTCTGCACCACTCTCTGATTAAGGTAACACATAGGATTTTTTTTTTCTCTGTGTTAATTAATTAAACTTCTTTCATATGTCTTCTTTCGGGTCTCTGGGGACATAGTGTACACCCTCCACTATGCGTGCTGCCCCCACCTGTACTTCCCCTTCAGTCATCCCTTTCCAGCAGCTCATGAGAGCTCATTAGAGCCTTGTGAGTCTAGTTGGAAGGGTGTCCTGTGCTCTCTCTGTGGGCCAGTGAACTGCGGAGAGGTGGTGTTCAGAATGCGCTGGACCAGCAGCCTGGGATTCTGTAAGAAATACAGAATCTGGGTCCCACCACAGGTCTGCATTTTCACAAACTCTACTATTGGTTTTTATGTACGTTCAGATTTGAGGAATTTTAGCACAGAACAAGTCGTGGCAGCAGATTTGTAGCGTTAGTGCAGCCTGGGCTTCTTTGCACATGCACCGCTGTGAGGTAAGCAAGACGCCTTACAGCTGTTGAGGGGCCGTCCTCTGCTCTTCTTTCTGCACCACAACTCACAACCCCCTCCCCCCCATATTATGCACTGGCGTTTAGCAGGATTGTATCTAAATAAAGCTGGTAGGTAGTTTCCAAAAATACTTAGGCTGCCAAAATTTCACCTACTTACCTTGTCCTTTTCTCATTAATTTTTCCTTCCTGCTTTCCCTTCCCGTGGGACAAGAGCAGGCCATGGGTATTTCCATGAAAACCCAATGAAAGCAGAGGAGGCAAAAAGAATCAGTGTGTCAAGTTTTCAGTGCCCCCATCCCTGGGAATTTTGATTCTTCCTAATGATGTTTAGACCCTGACTACATGGGCCATGCCAACTGTCATAGTTGAATGGAGCCATTTCTAATACTTACTTATACCAACTTTCCAAGCAAGTATTTGTTTATAATCTTGAACTGTACCTTTTACACTTATTTGTAACAGATTGTTTTCCTTGTAAAAATGTACATACTCCATTTTTAAAATTGGACAGCAGAGGCAAAGCAAAAGGAAAAACTTGCAAAACAGCTAAAATTGTACTAATACAGATGTGTCTACTTTTAAGACCTTGATACTTTCCCAGCCTTCTTCTCTACAAGCAAAGTTGATTCCTAAAAAATATTCCATTTCCCTTCCATAAAACCAGGAAGGTACTATCAGGGTTACTATTACTAGTCATGTTATTCATGATTCTATAATGTGATCCATCACACCCTTTCATGATGTTAAGGAGTATGAAAGAGCACCTTAAGTTTTTTATCGCCTCGTCTTTGAGTACAAACAAAAAACAATGAAAAAAATCATCAAAAAAATGATTCTAGGATGTATCCACAGGATAAGTGAGCGGATGGTACACTTTGTCATTTCAAGAGGTGTGGCCAAACTTGTAATAGGAGGTCGGCCTCCTGCCAGGGGCCTCTGGGCTGATGACCTGAGCTGCTCGCGGGGTATGAGAAATCCCAACCGGTTCTCCTAATCATGCAGAAGTCTGGAGGTCTAAGCCAACTCTTATGAACTTGGATTCTCAGTCCTCAGGGAACATGATTTAGGGTATACTCAAATGCGTTTTGACAGTACACAGCATTACACCCTACAGTGTCTGTATCCTGTGATATACAGATTATTTAGCAAATTGATTTTTAAGTGAAATAACGTGAATGTCTTTTTTTATTTCAATGTGTACATCTTTGAAATCATCCATCGCATTGTAGAGTCCAAAATCTGTGCACGTTTAGCCTTTCTGTTCATTTCTTAGTTTATCTTCTCTTTTTTCCGCTAAAGGATAAACATCATTGGATTAGACCTTTAGGCTCTTTATTATTCTCATTGAATGAGTTTTCATGAATAAAAATGTGAGCCAGTCTTGCACTAAAGATTGCTATTTTGGTTATTGAGTTTTTTCTTGATCTTTCATATCACCAGGGAATGAGTTTCTACCTTTCTGATGTGACATGAAGCAAGTTACAAGAAAAAAAAAAAAAAAGCTGTGATTTGTAAGCTTTTTCCCCACTTGTCGTCACGTTAATGCAACTGCAAAGATCTCTGTCGAATTTTAGAATAGTACAAGAGACTGAGAATAGTTTATTCACAAGATCATTTTCTAGCCTATTTAGGAAAATAAGCAAAATTCAAAGGAAGAGAAAGAAAGCACCCAAAATGAACAGATTCCTTAGGGAGAGATCTGAGGCCTGCTTATCTCTTTAAATAGATGTCTTTAATTATCCCAACCTGCACCCCAGTCTCTGCTTAACGGACTTCTTTGCTAGTCACTGCTAGTCTTTGCTAGTCTTCTGCTTCCTGAAGGGTGGGTATAAGCATTAAGCCAACAGCACGAAATGCAAGTTTATGTTGCAGAAAACTCATTCTTTGAGAAAACCTCTGCAGAAAACATCTGCAGGACAATGTGCGCAAGCTATTTTTATGGAAACCCTCAGTGTGTAAAACCGGAAGGACAGTAGGGACAATAGTCAAGGGCATAATTGGCCCTGAACGGTTCATTGTGCCACTTGCAACCTCGCAGTGTTACACGCGAGGCATCTCAGACACACGGACCCGCCAGAAGCGGAATCCAGCTTCCTGGCACTGCGGCTCCCCGCAGCTCAGTGGGTCCGTGTTGAAACTGAAATGTAGATGTTCATCTGATTTTCATAGTTTGCTATTCCCTGAAACCACATGGAGAAGAGTATATTTTGAAAGTATAATTCATCTTGCATTGCTCATTTCAGGTGGGACTCTAGAAGCAACAATGTTTTTTTCATCTAAAATAAGTATTGTATCTACAGCTTGATATGCTTCAAACTTTTTTTCTGAATAGTGGCAGCATGTTATGGCTGATGTTAGAATTTCACATGTATGCAGTGTACACTGCTTTCGGTTGTAATATGCTTGTTTTGCTTTTTTAGAAAGATTAAATCATGTAACCCTCTTGAAAATGGGCATGCGCAGTAGACCCTCAGTAAATGTGCTCATCTCTCATCCAAAACCATTTTTATTTATCTATTTATTTAATGTATTTGGTGGTTGCAGGTCTCACCACGCAGCTTGGATTCGTGGTGACTCTTCTGCCTTTAGCCTCCCTGGTACTGGGATTACGAGTGTGTACTACTACTCGGGGACTCTGGCTGGTTCAATCCACCCTGGGGGCAGGGCTGGCACTTCATGTGATGCCAGGGATGGAACTGTGCTCCCTGCTTTTGCCTAAGCAGGCCCTTTAGTCTGCTGAGCTTTCTCTCCAGGCCTGGAAAACTTTTTTTTTTTAATTTTTTTTTTATTATTATTATTGTGGTTTTTTTTACAATGGTTAACACATTGGATAATGTTGTCTTTGTCATAGTTGTTCAGAGTACAAGATGCAGACATGATTTCTCGTCTGAAATATCATTAGTACAGATTGGAAAACTTTTTTAATGACTTGAGTTCTTACTTCGTGCCTTTGTAACCATTGGAGAAAGCAGCAGATTCCCTGGCCTTTAAGATCAATCGAATTGGCCAGGTCAGGGAGAACCTAATCCCACACAATCCCACCCTTGTCAAAGGGCTAAGCTTCTAGGCAGTGAGAGACAGAGTGACAGAGCAAAGAAATGGAAGCTGGCCTGGGCTTCTGGAAGCAGGAATGGTTCCAAGTTCAGCCAGACACTGCCCAGGCTGGAGGCCACCTCCAGCACTGCCTGAGGGACTTCCCAGGGTGCAGCAGAGTAACGGATGAAGACTATGGGATGAGAACGTGGACGGGTGCTCGCTTCTGGTCCACTTGTCAGTTTACATGCATTTTAATTGTTCATCAAGTCTTGGTGGAGCATCTTTTAGGTTGCAGTCACTGTTCTATGTGCATGAATTTAAGTTGGATAAAATTTCAGAGATCCCAACTGAACTCCTGAATGGCTTAGTGTTGAGATGGCGGTTCTGCCCTGTGGTCCAGGTTGGCCTTGCGTAATCCTTTGTGCCGGTTTCACCAAGAAGTGGAGACCTTTCGGCATCGAGCCATCTCCGACACGTGGCTGACCGTGAACCGCATGGAGCAGTGCCGGACAGAATACAGAGGGGCGTTGCTGTGGATGAAAGACGTGTCCCAGGAGCTCGATCCGGACCTTTACAAGCAAATGGAGAAGTTTCGAAAGGTAGGGGTTCCGCGTCGGCTCTCCTAAGGGTACACACTGGAAGGTAATGAGGTGCGATTTGAATCCCTCCGGTAAAGGAGGCATAAGTCAGAGGCATCAAGGATGCAATTAATCATAGCTGACATCTTCTTATGTGACAGATTACCAATTAACGTGATATATAATTCTCCAAGGATAAGATAGAGGAGACAGCTGGAAATTGCTGAAATTTAGTAACTGGTTTTAATTGAAGTCAGATTTTCATATAATGTGAACTTATTAAATGTTGTCACTTTTAAATGCCTTTGCATGTATAGCTAAAAGTTAAGATCAGATCAAACAAACCTAGGAGATGAGAGCAGACTTCCAGGAATCTCTCCAGTGGCTAAATGCATATCAGTATGAAGAAAATGATACTGTTGTCTTTGTTTTATGAGATGGATGTTGTCCTGAAGCACTGGGTTGCCGCTACAGGATGAGCTGACGGAGCTATCGATTTTCTCACACTTCTCAGAAATTCCCTTGAGGAAAGAAGTGGCTGATATCTTCTTAAATTTTCCAGAAATAACTAGTGAGCAGCACAGGAATAGTCTTCCTTTCATTTCTAAATTATTGTATGTCAAAGTAGTCGTTGAGACATTCTGTCATACAAAGATACATGCTGCCACTGGGTGGCAGTGGCGCCCTGGTTATGTAGGAAATGTGGCTTGGTTTTTGTTGTGTAGAATCTTGGTAGCTCTTTGTTTGGTCAGCGAGCTATATTTTCGGGTGGAAAAAGAAGAAAGATGGAGCCAAATGTTAGATTTGACGTAATGCCATGTCAACTTGCTTACTCCTTCTAAGTGATCCATTTGTAATTAGAAATGTTGCTTAAAATCCCTCCTTTTAAGAACATGATGGGAGAGCTACAAACAGGAAACCTTGCTGGTGCCTAGGAGGTTAGAGGCATGGGGTGGAGAGAAGAAGGGACCTTGCATTGCTAGGGGAATGGTTACCAGTTCTTGATCTAGATATTAGGTCAAGACTAATTTCTCTAGAAGTTGAATTTTCTTTTGCTTTGGTTATAGCGAGTCCCTCGCTACAAGCAGAATCTGTACACTGTCCAGTTGTCCCCCACCCTTTTCGGTCATAAATGTCTTTCACATGTTAGCAATATCTAAGTTCTCAGTCAAGCAGGCTTCTGGACTTGTGGAAGGTCAGGCCTGAAAAAAAATTTCTCGGAGATGATCCAGTGAAAGTCACTCTTTCTGTAAAAAAAAAAAGAATATAAAGCTGCTAAGAAATCAAGATAATAAATAAAGCTTTCAAGATTTGGTAGCTAGATTCTAGAGACTCAGAGCAACTTTCAGAGTTTTCTGACTTTCTAATCATGCCATTAATTTGTTTTGTTATTAGCACTTAGGAGTTGAGGAGAATACAGTGGAAGGGGTACAGCAAAAAGGAAAAAAGAACAACAGTACTACTGTCCACAGGGCATGTTGGTGGTCACTGTCACATAGTCCTTTGTAAGTGGCACAGTAATGACGTGTAAGCTCTACATGATCTTACGCGTAAGAAAACTAACACCCGTGCTGGGTCATTATCCCAAAACCAGACAGGAAAAAGAAAAAAATCGGAATCCTATGAAATCGGCATAATTTTTTTCCCTTAAGAGACCAAAAAAATGAACAAGGATAAGGTCGTAGTGATAGTTCTCCCGTGAGTAACCCATTCAGCGAACAGTTATCAAGCGCTTCCTATGTGGCAAATAATACAAATAATCACATGATTGTTCTGGAAGGCAGAAGAATTTCATGTGTAACTGTTTATTTCGATTTGGAGGGGCAGTCGCTAACTGTGAGGATGAAATATAACCAAGTCCTTCGTCATTCCGTGTGAATGTTGAAACATTTCCAGCTGTTCGGTGTCATCAATCAGTCGATTGTGGAAAATAGGGTTTTAAAAAAAAAAATGTGTTGCCAGGCAAATGTAGCAGAAGCTGTGCCTTATTCCCTAACCCCGTGTGTGCTGGGTTGAACAGCAGAACATGATGTCCTGGGAATTGAGGGAACAAATTCTTTTGGCAAGTCTCTTTGAGTGTGCATTTGATGAGGCTGGACTCATCGTCAGGGCAGGAACTGTGCTGGTCCTCCTGTGAGCTATAACCCCAGCGCCGGTGCAGCCCTTGGCCCCGTGTTGGCCCTCCTGTCTTGGATGGTGAGGACGCAGGGTAGCTCTGGCTCCTCAGGCCTCTTGGGCTCTCCCATCGCCTGTGGCTGACCTCATGTCTTAGTTACTTTCTCATTGCTGACACAAAATACCCAATACACTAAGTTGAAGAAGGCGAGATTTATCTTGGCTCATGATTTATAGAAGTCTCAGTCCATAAGCTGAGGGCCCCAAGGCAGGCTCGCGTGGCAGAGGGGCATCGCAGAACAGAAGACCACTGCCCCCAGCAGCAGCTATAAGCAACAATGACAAGGCACGAGACATAGCAGCTTTTTCTGTCCCTCATATCTGACCCAGGGTACCCTTAGGGTTTGCAGCCCTCAGATTATTAATCCTAACGCCAGTGGACCAATCCCATCATCACACCCTTGACCTTACGATGTTTTATAAATCAGCCTATGAGATTCTACAGGTAAGAAGGATCATCGTTAATTTGTGGATGGCTGCATTCTTTGGAATGACTTTAAATGTGCAGTTGTGGGACTGGGGACGTAGCTCAATGGTTAGCTCAATGGCATAGCGCCTGCCTGGCAAGCATGAGGTAGTGAGTTTGATTCCTGGTACCATGAAAACAAAAGACAAAAACCAACAAAAAAGTATAGTTTTCTATTTGCTTGCAGCTGAGAACATTACATGTAACTGTGAGTCTTGGTGTTTTGTGCCAGAAGGTTTGCATTTTACACAGAGTCCCCATTGATCTCTCAGGAACGTGTTATCCAAATGCGTTTCTGAGTCATCTGGCTGAGGGATCCAGCTCTAGTCACTCCTCAGGAGTTGCTGTGCAAGCGGCACCATTGAGAGGGTTGTTCGCCACGCTCCTCGGGGAGGCTCCCCCCTTTGCCATTCAGTTCACGATTCCTAACAAGAGTCACGTTGTCCATTTTGCCCAGGTCACACATTCTGGAGGAGGGGACTAAAGTTCTAATCCTTATCTGTGTTGCGGTCACTCTATGTGGACACTTCCACATGCACGTGTTCATGCATTCATGCGTTCAGCAGCTACTGTGGAAGCCCAGCTGTGTCCCAGGTCGCACCCAGAGTCTCTGCTGCTGTGTCCCAGTGGAGCACATGGACAGGCTGCAGTGTAGGAATCAGCGTCTGTGGACCCTGTGGTGACTTGGATCACCTTGGCCAGGTGTCCTGAGAGGAGTGACCAGCAGACAGGATGAGAAAGATGAGTGAAGAACTAAACTGGAGGAGGTGGGAGCCGCAGCACAGCACTCTGGCCTGAGAAAGCTCCTTGCACAGGGGCCTTAGGTGAAGGCTGCAGGGTATTTAGAACCAGAGCACAGAGGTGAGCTAGATGTGGGGACAGTGGGACTCGCAGTGGGGCTGGAGAGGAAATCAAGGCCAGAGCAGAAGGACAAAGGTGGTGTGGGGGGACGGGGAAGGGGCCTTAGAAGGGAGGGGTGTGATCAAATTGGTGTTCTCAGGAGCTACCTCAGATTTAAGATGGCCAGGAGACCAGAAGGGCCCGTTCCCTGAGGCTGGGAGAATCACCTGAGGAACAGTGGAGCGGCTGTGTGCTGACCTCAGAAGCAGACCGGAGAGAAATGCACCCTCCGACCTCTGCCAGACCCAGTAGCGGCGTCATTTCAACCACAGAGCTCTGCATTGGGTCTAGAAGTCAGCAGAGAAAAACAGACGCAGAGTGAGTTCTGAATGAGCGAAATGATAAAGGCAATAGTGGAATAAAAAGAAGCAAATAATCTTGCTTCATTCTTGCACCTTTGAAGCGCATAGGCGGAGCCTAGGCTTTTGACATCAATATCAGGGTTATTTTATGAAGCATGTGCATCACACGGAGTGAGGGCAGGACCCCAGGCTCGGAGCAGGGCTCCGCAAGGAGCAAGGTACCTGGGAAGTGCCCATGTGTAGCCGTTCCCCTCAAGACCCAGCCATAGGCAGGGCTGAGGGGGATGAAGTGGCAGGGGTGGGCAGCTGTGTGCAGGGGGACGGTCCTCCTGGGAGCACGGCGCACTCCAGGACCACGAAGTGTTTTACGAGCAAAGTTACAGTGTGTGATATATGCGCGCTTTGTGGGGAGAATAAAAGCGTGTAATTTAAAAATAGAAGCAGCTTCTTGTAGCAGATTACATCAGCCGAAGTTGTGAGGGCACGGCCCAGCGTTCTCAGCCCGGCGCCCTTGAGGTAGTCCTCCTGTGGTCAATTAACTGTCTTGTTTTTCTGGAGAGTCAGAAATAGGATGGAAGGTAATTATTCTTAATGGAATAGAAGCTGCGGTAGGTGTAAGAAAATAGTTCTGAATCCTCCAAAGAGATAGTATGGAAATGTGTACGTGGGCATGTGTAGGAGTCACAGTCTTCATAGACAAGGGCAAGGGGACCCGGGTTTAATGAGAGCCATTTATTAAATGGCTTAATGAAATCACACCGCATTTGTCTAGTGTCTCATCGCCATAATTCAAAAGGATATCTAAGAGTACTGTAGCAACTGTGAGTAATCGGTGCTTGTATGCCGAGGTTTATATTTAGATAAAAGTGTCAGGGTTTAGAGACCTATTAATCCGGTGGACGCATCATTGAAGGAGGCATTCCAGTCAGAGCGCATTAAAAATGTTGGCAGCTTCCTAGGTAGGACCTTATTAGGGCCATTAGTCAGTGGGGCCCTTGCGTCCCGTTGGTGAGGGTTTGTCTGCAGAGATCGCAAGGACTGGTAAACAGCAGTATTGATACGAGAGGGATTTTGTTTCCTATGAACAAAGACTTGGGTTAATTAATTTGACAGTTTCATTAATTACTGCTGAAATCATTGGTCTTTGTCAGAGGTCAGGCTCTTTTAGCAATTGAGGGCAGGTCCTGTGGGAGCCAGAGACGCCACGTCAGTCAGGAGTGTCCCTGCCGCAGTGTCCCCCGCACTGTGATAAAGGCTTTTGTTTTCCGCCTGGGCCACCAGGGCTCTGGCAGCAGTCAGTTGCTGGTCCGTGTAGTGCTGATGTAGGCCCGGGACCCCAGGCAGGTGTGCGAAGGGAGAGGATTCAGCGTCCTCGCAGTGCTTCAATTCTCAAGGCTTTGCTCCATTCATAATAGAAGAAGAGCAGGGCCTGGCTCCGTTGTGTCTTCTGCCTCTGCTCCTTCCAGAATTCCACGCATGGAGCTGAGTCCCTTCACGTGTTCAAAATTCCTTTGTTTCGTAGCTCTCCGTGTTCATTTGTTGCTGTGGACATGCGCTTGTTTGTTTTGTTTAACGAGGGCACCGGTTATTTGTAGTCCTCCAGCAGATGGAATCTAGCTGCCCAGAAGTCTTCTCGGCACAGCTCGTGAGGGGATGAGTAATTACACCCTTGCTTCCGAGCCTCAGTTTGACGCGATGAGACCTTGGGGCCTCGCGTGTCTTTATTGATTTTCTCCAACTGAACTTGGTAAATAGCAAAAATTATTTTCAGGGTTCAGCCGAGACCATGTAGAATAACGTGCTTAAAGCAGATAAGACTTGTAGGGCCGGTGGCTGCCTCCCAGCTGCTGCTGATGGGACAAAAGGAGGAGGATGAGGACAGGACCTGAGTCACATGCCGTGCTTTCTTTCCCAGCCTTCTCTGGACCAGCAGTAATAGCCACTGCCATCTTCTCATTTACTGAAGGTAATGCCCGGGCCTTTTTCCAGCTATAACATTTTTTTCTCTGAGTTGTTAAGCTCTAAAATTTTAAGCTCAGCTGTAGAGGAGCATAGGCATCAGAGTAGGGCTGCAGGGCCTGCAAAGTCAGAAATGTGTATTCCCTGCTTTTCTTACACAAAAGTTTGCTGGCATCTGCTTGGCCGACTTCCTACATGTTGGTGTTGAGAACTTGGCCTTTCGAAAAATTTCTAACTATGGCACAAAGTGTGTAACGTGTATCTTACCATCTTAGGCAGTCTTCAGTCTCAAGGTGGACGACACTGAGCACTTGCACATTATTGTGCATTGGATCACTAGAATCTTTCACCTTGCAGATCTAAAACTCTAAATCCCTTAAACAGCAGCTCTCTTCCTGCCTGCCTTCCTTCCAGTACACTCAGACCAACCTTTCTACTTTCAGTCTCTGCGAATTTGACTGCTTTAAATGCCAGTGTTGGCTGGGCCAAATAGCTCAGCGCATTGAAGCACCTGCAAGAAGTGCAGGGGCCAGGGGTTCTGTTGCTGGCCCTGACCCCAGTGCCCATGGAAAAGGCAGTTGAGACTGGGCATGGTGGTGCGCCTGTAATCCCAGCTGGGTTTTTTGTTTTGTTCTGTTTTTTGTCTTTTTGAATCAGGATCTCGCTATATAGTTCAGGCTGGCCTTGAGCTCACTTTTGTAGCTCAGGCTGGTCTTGAACTCGCACTGATCCTCCTGCCTCAGCCTCCCAGATGCTGCAATTAGAGGTGTGTGCCACCATGCCTGGCTTTTTTTTTTTTTTTTTTTGTCTTTTAATCCTAGCTCTTGGAGGCTGTAAACAGGTGGATCTCTATGAGTCCAGTGTAGTAGTGAGACCCTGAACACCCTGTAGGCCTTCCCTAAAATAAAAAATAAAAATTAAAAAAAAGTGCAAAAAAATATGCCTGTTATCTTATGTAAGTGGAGCATTACAGTGTATGTCTCCTTATGGCTGGTTTATTTCAGCATATGACATAATTTCCTTCCTTTTTCTGAGGCTGAATAATGCCCCCAACATAAGTATATATCAGATTTTGTTTATCTTCTTCCTTTATCGGCAAACACTTGAGCTGCTTCCACTTCTTGGCTTTTGTGGACAGCGTTGTAGAAGTCCAAGTTCGAAATGTGTCTTTGAAATCTTGCTTTTAATTTCTTTGAACAGATACACAGGACTTGACGGGCCATGTATATGGCAGTGCTATTTTTAATCGTTTCAGGAACTGCTGTGCTGTTCAAGTTAAAAAGTTTTGCACTAAGAAGTTGGCCTGTTCTCTAATCTCCCTAGTGGAATACTCTCAAATCCTTAAAACAAGTAACTTCATATGCATACAGAGGTGCAGGTGATTCTTAAACATATTTTAGAAGAGTGGAACTCTAACCCTAAGCCTCTAATACTACTCATGTCATTACATGTTTGATAAAAAATATCAAAAACTGGAAACTCACAGCACCGGAAGAATGTGACTACTCAGCATAGTTCCGTAGTTCAGACTCGGGTCCATTTCGTATTCCCTGTATTACCAAGTGACACAGAAGGTCTGCCTCTGGCTCTAGGACCGTAAGGAC
>PVKN010021488.1:0-15538 GCA_004027915.1 Capromys pilorides
TATTCTGAGCAACTAATTTAAAGATAACACTTTTATGCAAGACATTAATCATTATGGCTCTCATTGTATGATTTTGAAATTTTGTTGTTTTTTTCCTCTTTAAAATAAAATTTAAAGAAACCACGGAGATTCCTTCTTACCCCAGCAAGAACGGTGATTACCAAGAAATTGATTAATAACAAATTCTACTGAGGCTGGGGTGCCCAAGGAGCCCCTCACACTGCCGTCGGGAATGTGAACTAATCCAACTACTGTGGAAGTCAGGATGGAGGTTTCTCTAAAACTGAAACTGGAAGCTCCCGTCCATCCAGCCGCTTCCCTTCCCGGCAGCTTTCCGTAGGAGTCAAAGCCACCGTACTGCCCTGATGCACGCACACCCGTGCCATGGCAGCAAGGGCACAGCTGCACTCCTGAAGCGCCTGTGTGCCCATCGGCCCCTGAGTGGACAAGGAAGTGCGGTGAGAACACAGTGGAGTGCAATTTTACCTGGAGGAATGAGACATTTAGGTCATTTGTAGGAAAACAGATGCCCCTGAAGACAATAATATTAAGCGACATAAATCAAACATGCACGCTTAGCTATTGCGGGGTCTCTCATACATGAGCAGCCCAAAGCATAAATGATTTAAAGAGCGAAATGCAAGAGAGATCATAGGGGCCTGGGAGATGGACCTGCTGCAGCAGGAGAAGGAGCCAGGAGGTGGAGAGAGGAAGCGGGGACGGGAGGGGACGGTGGCCAAAGGAGGAGGAGGAGGGTGTGTGATGCGCAGGTTGCTGCCCTACATGAGGAATGTGAGCATTGTGTCCTGTAAATATGCACTACTCAAATTTTAATATTTAAAATATCTTACAAAGCATTTTAATATATAGTTTGGGGACTAAGACAGTAGCTACCAGAGAAGGGGACCAGGACCAGTGGGAAAGCCTCCTTCCTGGGAACTCAGGATGGAGATTGAAAGAGGAAAATCAGGGTTCTGGGAAGGGGAGGGACAAGGGGAGGGGCTTCTCCCTCAGGAACACGGTAAGAGATGTAGCCTCATGGAGGCCCTGGGGGCTCATGGAGGTCCGCAGCTCACTGTGTTGTTGCTAAGGCTGCCAATGAGGCCCCAGGGTGGTATCTGAACTCGGGGCTGAGGGTCCATGGGAGGAGGGTGTCCATGCAAGACTCGGGGGAGCTTGTAAGCCCCGAAGTGATCTGACACATTTGTTCACATACTGACCTTCTAGCGCAGTGTAGAATCTTCCAGAAGGCCTAACTCATCCTTACCGAAGGACCGCTGGCTCACAGAAGACCACACTTCCTGGTTTTCACCTTGGAGGGCCCAGGTGCTCAGGTGTGAACACGCTGCTCTGAGGCTGCGTTACAGAAAGCCGCGCACCCCCATGGGAAGCACCCTGGCTTTGTGTGGCCTGGGCCAGCCCAGGGAATCACGTTTCCTTCTGGGAACCTCAGTGAAGAGCAGAGCTGACCAACGAGGGCTCCCTCGTGCTCAGGAGCCTGGGAAGGCGTCTGGCTGCAGACCAGCTCGGGCCTTCCGTGCTGCGCTCTCTCCCGGCTTCGCTTGGCTTCCAGAACGCATTCCTCCTGCAAAGTGCAGCTGGTATTCGGTAAATGGCAGAGTTCAGAAGAGGCTTCCAAAGTGGGGGCCCTGCCGCCCTCCTGCCTTGTGTGGCAGAAACAGGTGGCTTTAAGCTTTGCAAAGCTTAAGAGGCTGCGTGGTCTTGGAACAGACTAGAGTGAAAGTCAGGACAGGAGGGGGCGGACCCCCTCAGCAGGTTTCACACTCATGAAGTCAGACCCGGAGGAGTTTCTGAAGGGCCTGACCCACCCGCCCCACTGGTGGCCTTCTGTCCCCTGGGCCCTTGTGCCCTGGCTTTCTGGGATTCCGCTGCGCCAGGCTTCCTTGTAGTCCTGCATACATCCTGGTTCCTCCTGGTGGCCACAGGGCCATGGCACAGGCCGGCTGTCCCTGTGTTTCTTCCTTGCATCTCTCCCTGGGTGAGCCCTGCCTGCTGTTCCAGGCACAGTCTGGGGTCCCTGTAGGGGGAGCTGTGGGGCTGTTTTTAGGAAACAACTTGACCGTTTATGGTGCTCAGAGAGCTGGGTGTGTGGAAGAGCAAGCAGGCACCCGAGGGAGCAGCAGGTACGCACCATCCAGCCAGGGAGACCTGCTGTCTTACTTTTTTCTCATTGTTAAAACAAAATACCTGACACCTAAAGTGAAGGGGAAAAATTTATTAGCTCACAGTGTGTGGAGGTTTCAGCCATAACTGGCTCCAAGGCAGAGTGGCATTGGAGAGGCAGCTGCTGTTTATGGTGGTGGAAGATAGCAAATGAGGTGGGGGGGGAGAGAGAGAGAGAGAGAGAGAGAGAGAGAGCGAGCGAGCGCAGAGGGTACATGTGGCATGCAGCCTGCCTGCCCCCAGGCATGTATAGAACTCATAACCTTAATCCCCTCCACTGGACTAGATTCGGCGCCTCTGCAAAGCCTGCCCCCCATGACCCAGGAGAGGCTTTAGGAAGACATCCTGACACAAGCCTCAACACCTGGGAGGGCAATGTGGCCAGAGCTGGGGCTGTCACAGACAGCTGCCACGGGACTGCCAGCCTCCACAGTTGCACCCGTCAGTCCCATCCTTAATCTCCCCCTGCACAGCCACATAGTCCCTGCTGGCTGCATTTTCCCGAAGAACTTGGCCTTGCTGCACGAGTGAAGTGTAAAGCTACAATTCTGCCTTGTTTTCAGGGACCGGGGTCCCTATAGGGGGAGCTGTGGGGCTGTAGACTTGTAGTGAGGCTCCAATTTTCAGCCTCCCAAGCACTGGGATTGCAGGTGGGCACCACCACACCCAGTCTCAGTTGCCATCTCAGCAAACCCTGGGGGCAAGGCTGGCAGGGCATGCCGGGGATCGAACCCCCAGCCCCTGCGTCGGCCTAAGGAGGTGCTATCTGGCCAGGTATATATGAGTTAATATTCATGAAGTTCTGTCTTCTGTCCTGGACTCAGGCTTCCTAGCGAGAGCCATGCCAACCTCGCCTGGGTGCCCGGCCTAGTGCCTGGCACACAGAAAGTGCATAGCAAAGAGTGTCAGCTGGCTGTGTGAGGGCAGTGAGCGAGTGGCTGAGTGGGCAGAGGAAGAGCCAGCAGCGGTGCTCTCGGCAGCGTCCGCGCAGCCACCGCCGCCTGGAGGGTGATTTGTTCCTGCTCTGCCTCCATAGCAGGAGCTTCTGGGGTGTGTGTGCATGTGCATGCACGTATGTGTGTGTGTGTATGCATGTGTGTGTGTGTGTGTGTGTGTATGCATGCGTGTGTGTATGCGTGCGTATGTGCGCATGCATGCGCACCAACAAAGGCTGAGAGGAAAACTCCAGTGCAAGCAGTGAGCATATTTCTCTCTTGATCTCTTCACCGGTCCCCTTGCAAAGGGCAGGCCCTGTGGCAGCAACTGTGCTGGGCAGGGAGAGGGACTTGAGCATTAGTGAGACACTGTCCTATCCGGAGGGGACTCATGGTACAGGAGGCAGATGCCATAGCTGCGGAAACAGCCACCCTAACCGTCACCACAGGTATGTCATGCATGCTCAAAGGTCCTGGCCTACTTGTTTCTCTCAACTCTCTGAGGTAGTAATAAAATATATGAATATTTAAATTAAAAATATTATAACAAAAAATAGATAGAGCTATTGCTCCTCCCCTAGCGCCGCTCCCTCCTTCAGGTCAGCTTAGCCCATTGTTTCTGCTACTTTCTGAAGTGGTTCCTGAGCATCAGAATGCTGCCGGGGGGCCCCCAGCGGCAAGGCGGGCTCCTACAGACATCCTGGTGTCCGCCTCCACCACACACACCACCTCTGGTGCCCCGCGGCTGTGGCTCTTCCCCAAAGTCAAAAGCATCGAGAAAGGTAAACATTTTACATCAGTCCAGGACAACAAGGCGGCACAACTGAAGAAGCCACTGAAGAGGACTTCTAGAACTGCTTCAGAATGAGGTAAGCGGGGTGCGATACAGGTGTTTGAATCAAACGGGGCGTGTGGTGAGGGGGATTAACGGCCATGTGTTTTTTACCACAGTGACTTTTAAAATTTAAACACGCTGTATTTCCATCACACCTCATTTTCACTGATTAGAATATCAAGGCACAGAAAGGCTAAGATGCTACCCTAGGATGACACAGCAAAGTTTCCTATCCTCCTCTGTACTGTAGAACAAGATCAATGTCCACACATGTACAGTGTCACCAGAACCAGGAGGAAGGGGCGCCGTGGTCGGGGGACCTGGGAGTCTCGTGGCAGAGGGGTTCAGGGTTGCACTTGAGGGTTAAGTAGATTGGGAGAGTGGGTTTGTCTGGGAGTGGTGGCCGCAGCCACCAGTGGTGGGTGGAAGGGCTAGACCGAGAGAGGTGGGGGAGGCAAGGGGCGCAGCGCCACCAGCCCACCAGCCGCAGGGATCCGGCAGAAGTGCAGGTGGAAGAGGCTAGGCCTTCAGCGGGCCCAGCCCAGGCCGCATTCCAAGGCCGTTCCCAGCACCGCGGCTGTGATGAACGCAGGGGAGGGCAGAGGAGACGCGGCCGTCTGGGGTCGGACCTGGCCAGTGACTGCGGCCCGGCCCTGGCCTCTGCGACTCCCGCGCTGGCAGCCAAGCTTCTTGTTTGGGGGCCATTGAGCAGCGCTGTGTCAGGTCAGCGCTCCCGCGTCCCTGAAGGAGCCCTCGGCACGGCTGGCACTGCCCAGTGCCCACCCGGAAGGCATCCGTGGCCTGCTGGGCTGCCGCCTGGCCTCCTGGTGCGCGTCCCGGTCCAAGTCCGTGCAAGCCCGACCCTCGCCCTCCAGAGAATCCACCCTGCTTGTGCTCTCGCAGGGATTTCAAGCACCTTGGGCAGGGACAGCGTGGGGGGCAGAGGTGGTTTCGGGGTGGTGTGTGACTTCGCCTGTGCAGTGACAGCGCGAGAGGTCCCAGGTCTGGGCAGCAAGGCCAAGCGGCTGCGCCCCATCCCTGCAGGCGCAGATGAGACCGAGGGGAGCGCGGGGCTCCGCTGGCAGCCACTGGAGGCGCAGCTTGCCGGTCTCCGAACTCGGCTTCAGGCCCAGCTTGCCACGCGCGCTGGGAACCCCGCTGCACCTTCCGATGAGCTGCGCCGCTGTTGCTGGAAGTGGCTGCAGCCAGGCAGGGCGCCTCGCGGCCTGAGAGAGGGATCACAGCTCTTGGGCAGCTGCTGGCGGGGCCTCCTAGGAGAAATCGTGCTGATTTCCTAAAACCAGGCGCTGGGACTGATGCGGCGGATGTCAGGCAGATGCTGTTGCTGGAAGGGTACCCGACAAAGACAGGCCCCAGAGCCAGCAGAAAGAGCTCAAGCCACAGCCTGTCCTCAGGCCCCTGCGCCATTAAGGGCCCCACTTTCAGCACGCCTTTCGGTGGCCCACCCCTCCCCTCCTCCCTACCTCCCCAAGCGCCCCTGCTCCTCAGTTCCAGACGGGGGAGCTGGCTCCGCCTCTGCTCCTGATACCCGGCTCAGGAGAAGTCACTGCTGCCTCGGCGGGGCCCACTCACTGCCCTTGTCGCAGCATCTGTGTGCCTGGCATCTGACTCCTAGGACGTGGCACGCTGTGGAAAGGCCCTCGCCATCACCACGGCCACTGCATCAAATACCAGCCGTTTGCTGACCACAGTGGCTGACTCCCGGTCTCCCCGTGTGTCCTTCACTCATTCGTTTGTGCAAATCTTTAGGCATTCACGAATCCCACACGTGTTCATTGAGAAAACCTACTCTGTACCACTGCTCTGCCTCTAAGACCCAGGGGTAAACAGGAGACCCAGACCTGGCCAATCAGAGAAGGCTGTTTTCTTGGCCAATCGGAGCTGGCGAATCAGAGCAGTCGGGTTTCTTGGCCAATCAGAACAGTCCATTCTCCTGCATACAGAGCCCAGTTACTGCAGGGCAGGTGTTACAGCCACGCCCCTGGCATTTCAATCTGAGACTTCGGTGGCAACGCTGTGAGAAGCAGCACCCACTTTCTTAAGCTGTGTGATAGGTGTTGGCCTGGGGCTCCCGGGGACACAAAGAATCTAGTCCACAGCAAGGAGAACCACTCCGGAAGCAGAGCCAGAGCTTCCTGGTAGGGTCGCTGAGCACCTAGGTCCAGCCATGCCTGCAGGACCCTGGGATTCCCACTACACGAGTCAGTCTTTCTGTTGAAGCCAGTTTAAGCTGGACTTCCACGGCACACAGCTGGGGTTCTCACAATGTAACAGGCCACTCAGGCCCCGCTCGGTTGGAGCCTGCTGCAGTCGGGAGGAAAAGGGGATGGGTCCCGCCCTTCATGCATCTCCGGAGCTCCCAGGATCCAGGGCGGGCGCAGCTCTGGGTGGTGCACGGAGCTGATTCACAGACCACAGTGGATTTTTGCTAGGGTTGATTAATAATTAGGCGTCAGTCTCTCCCAGAGTTTGAGCGCGAACCTTGTTGTCTTTTTAATATTGGATATACATTTTTGCCATGCCTGCTGGTGTTCGTATGTGGGTTCCGCCGCTCCTTCCGGCCCCTTGAGAGCTCCAGGTTCCATCATTGCCCCAGGGACTCCAGAATGTTCCTGTGCACGCTTAACGAATTCTGCGCTGGGTGTATTTTTAGTTGGCTTGTTTGCATCTGTTCGCTCCCATCCCTTGCCTGATTGACACCCGCTGGGTGAGAGCGCGGAGCACGGCTTTGCTGTGGGAGCTGTTTGTCTTCGCAGCGCCTCTGATTGCTTCCGGCCTGCCTGCGCAGGGTGTGGAGCTTTCCGCTCTTCTCCCTCACCTGCATGCCTTTGTTTGATTGGGCCTCAAGGGGAGATCTGGGCTTGTTTGTCTCCTCTCCATGGCTGGTGGGTGAGAGCGGCAAGAGGAGAGGCTGGGAAAGAGGCTTCCTGTGGGCGGGTGGCTGGCGTCAACGCTTGTCACCGCGCAGGTGGAGGCAGCTCGAGGACAGCCTGTCAACAGCCCAGGCTTGAACATGGGTGTTGCCCAGGGCCAGGCAGGAAAGCATGGCCCATACTCAGGTAAGGGGGCTGTTGAAGACAGCTTGATAAGGGGACAGGTCGTGAAGGAGCCAGCACAGGACTGGGGCTCAGTGACCAAGGGACTGTGTGACCTCACCTGCCCACCCGGACAGGGAGCCTCAATTCCCGAGGCAGCTGTGGTCAAAAGAGGCAGCGGCGGGGTTCAGAGCAGGAGCACAGCCGCTGCTGCCCTGACCTCTAGCCCCGTCTGTCCTGAGTCTGTTGAGCTCTGCCAGCGAGTCTGACTGGTGCAGCCTATGGCCACCAGAGTTAGGGGTGAAATGCGGTAAGCGGCTCTGGGAGGAAGGAAGGCAGGGCCCTGCCACCCCTCCAAGCAGTGCCCTTGTCTCGTTCAGACCAGGCCCCTCGTGGAGTCAGGGCCACAGCCACTCAAGCTTCTGCCAGGAGAAGGCAGCGACGAGACTGCGACCCGAGAGGGCGACTGCAGCGATGGAGGGGGTGAGACTCCTCCTGAGGACCCCCCGGGGCGCTGTGCGGTGCTCTGTGTGGGTGACTGCCTTGCGCTTGGCCCCTCAGGGGAAGAAGCAGCACCATCTACTGCAGAGGTAGTGGAGCTCGGCCTTGCTGTCGGCAGGGCCTTCTGCCTCCCCTCGAAGCAGCTGGGCACGAGCTCCTCTCAGTCAGTGGAAGTGGGGCGGCAGCTGCTGCTTACCCCCAAGTACGTTCCCCACCCCAGGCCCCCACTTCACAGCGGGATGCGCACCCTTCCTTCCCTTTGGGTCTACCTGGGCATGTTGAAGTGTTTATAAAATATTCAGAAAGTACTTTTCCTTCAGGAATGATATCATAGAATGTGTATAACCCTACAATCAATTTTTTTCACTAAATGTGAAATAGATATCTTTCTAGGCCAATCAATATCTATAGCTTTGAATCATTCTTTTTAATTACTTAGTATTTCAGAGAATCCACATATATAAATTTTGCTTGAAAAGTCACTGGTCCCTTTCAATTAGACAATATGGAGCTCTTGGTGGGTGCAGATGGACAGAGCAAAGGCTGAAAATCTGCCCCGGCCAGCGGGCGATATGATCCTTGGGGCTAGGACAGAAGAACTCCTGGTGACAGTAGCTCCTCGGTGGCACTCGGGTGGCCTGGCCACAAAGGGCTAAGGGAAAGTCGTGTGGCTGGGAAGCCCGAAGAAGCTCTGTAGGGGAAGTGACGTCAGTGGGACCGTGAGAGGGGTCACTGTGGCCATGTGTGGCCCCGTGCGGGGGCTGTGGATACAGGCCAAGGCCAGATAGCGATCAGTAGTGGGTGCTTCTGCCTGGTGGCATGGGGTGGGGGAGTTCATGTCGCTCAAAGGTCCTGCTATGAGCTGGTCTTCTTCAAGTAGGCTAGCTATCACTTTGCCCTGCCCTCTCACACACTCGATGTGTGTCACAAACTCTATTTTTGCTGAAAGCGCATGCGTCAACTCGAGTTCCGTCTGTGTCCGGATGAACCCAGGATTCAACACAGGCGCCTCTCTGTTAATGAGCTTTGATGGGTGCCCACCAGGCAGGGAGTGCCCTGGGACCCCACAAGGGGCATCACGTGGCAGGACCCCCTCAGCAGGGCTGTCGGCAGCTCCCCGGGGATGGGAGAGTCCCTGTGTGCCGGGCAACGCAATGGGCAGGTTCTTCTCTCTGACCACACAGCAGGCTTGTTTGCCTGTGGCCTGCTTCCCCCCATGGTCCCCTTACCCTGGCCATCTGCCTCCTTCCGAGAATCTTGTAGGCTACCAGCCACTCTCTGGCTCTCCAGCTCCACACCCTCTCCTGCCACGCTGGATGAGTCTTTTCCATACTTTCTTGAACTTTCTGCCCTCCTCCTGGCAGCTGCATTTTGATACAGCCGCAACTTATCATAAAATTTTCAGAAATTATTTCCAAGGCTTCCGACTGGAGGACACACTTTCCCTCCCTCCTCTCTCCTCCCTCCTCCCTCCTCCCTCCTCCCGCTCCAAAGTACAGCACCTCAGGTTGTCACCTTCTTACCCCTTTGTTGCCGGAGCTCTGGATTCTTCCAAGGTCTGGGGGATGTGGAAATTCACCGCCCACCTTAGCACAAAGTTGCACTTCCTGAACTCTCATTTAGTTGATGGGGCGGGGGGACCATTACAAATTCCAGTGAGAAGCGAAACGACAGGCGAGTTGATGCAGTCCTCTTAAATGGGAAAAACTCCCGGTTATGAATCATGTGGGGGAGGCAGATTCTCACCTCAGAGAGGTGGTGCTGGGAATTGCTTCTCCTCTTATGGCTCTATCCAAGTAGCTGAAATATCTCCTCTCATTATTGGGAACCTGCATAAAAGCAGTAAATTCTTATTGCAGGCCTATTACAGCTTTACTCCAAGACGCCTCCTACCCCTGTCTTGGCAGCCCTGGGGTGGGGGGTGACTTCACAGGCAGCTGCCATTCGGGTGCATGTCACACAGGGAGGACAGGGAGGGGCTCCTCTGGGAGCCTCGGGTCCTCCGATGATTCCAGTTGGTTGGCGCCTCCCTCGTGTGGGGCTTTGCCCTTGTCAATGGAGCAGCCTGAAGGGCATTGGCGCTCCTACCTGTGAGGTAGGGAGAGGCGGCTTGTGTGGGAGAGGTGTCTGGTGGCTCTCAGCTCAGCTGCCTCTAAAGAGAGGGAGGCCCACAGCGGCTGAGCTGAAATAGGGCTGTGTCGGAGGACAGATGTGCCCTAAGCCCCACAGCCTTGAGTCTCTCAGGAACAAGAGCCCAAGCCTCCTTAAGTGGCTGAGACCTCTGAACTTGAGGGCCTTGGGGAGTGGGATGGGACTGTGGGCTTGGACTGCCATGGTTTCCCATTCCTTCCTGGTTTCCCTGCTCATTTGTTGCCCATCCTTGGACAGGTGCTTTTGCCCCTCTGTCCTTCCGCTCCCTCTCATCACCCCATTGGAGATGGCATAAGCCGACATTCCATGCTTGAATGCACACTCCCCTGATGTGGAGCCACCTCTTGTGAATCTGGGGAAGGTTGCACTAGCCCTACAGGGCTCTTCTCTCCCTCCGTTCTCAGTGGTCCACTCTTCTTAGCATAGAGATGCTTCCTCCAAATGATGCACCGCGTCTCATACAAGGTCAATGCTAAACTACACAGATTCTTGTTTTTCTCCTCCTTTAACGTTTCATGACTATTTAGCTTTAGTTTTCTCTCCACCTTCTCCATATTCATCACCATTTGCAGGAACTGCTGGATCTCTCTCAAGTGTGTATCTGAAGTAAAGGCCAAAGTTGAAGTGTAGAATAAGGAACAGTCTTCCCCTTTTTAAACACCCCTCACTGTCCCATCAAATGGGGACGTGTATGTGTATATAACTGTAAGGGTCACTCAGTCCTTCCTAGAGCAACCTACAGCACAGACAATGGCAGAATTGAATAGTTTTACCAAAAACTACATGGCTTGCAAAGCTCAAAATATTTACTACCTGGACCTTTGTGGAAAAGCGTGCTGCCCTTCTCCCCAGATTAGCTTCTAATCATGCGCCTCATGTTCCTTCTTTAGCTCCAAGAGGACAGAGAGGACTTAACTGTGGACTCTGCCGTCGAACTACTATTTTACATGGAAAAAACCACAGCTCCATGGCGTGTATATTGGTGTCCTTTGTAGGTGACATGGTCTCACCCTGACCATCCTATGGTTCTTTAAATCTGCAGGCATCTCAGACCTAAGCCTGAACCTGGAGGACTAGGGGAGAAAACTCAAGAGCTGCTTTTCAGCCCAGCTAGCTGCTGTCCTTGGTGCTGATCGAAAGTCTGCAGCCTCTGATTCCAAAACCTCAATACAGTACTTATGCATGTATTCATTCACTCATGTTTGAGACACGGTTTCACTATGTTGCCAAGGCTGGCCTTGAACTCATGATTATCCTCCTGTCTCACCTTCCCAAGTGCTAGAATTACAGCGGTGTGCCATCATGCCCAGTTCAGTAAGGGGTATTTTATATTTATCGGACACTTTCTTCTTTTCAAAGGATTCTAAAATGTTCTAGCATTTGATTATACTATCATTCTTTTTTATGTATTTTAGTACAGGGTCTACAGGGTCTCTCCACACAGGTTGGACTTGTAGTGATCTTCCTGCTTTCAGTCTCCCAAGCCTTGGGATTCTAGGCAAGCATCACCATGCCCAGTCTTGATTTTACTATAATTCTTGAGATGAACAGAAAATAGAGCTTTATATGTTAAAGGTAGGAACTAGAAGTAGTTTAAAATTCTTTTTTGCCTGGATTGTGTCCAGATGTCTCTCTAAAGTCTCATGAAACTACAGGTGCTTTTTTTTTTTTTTTCCCCAGGGGTGGCTGGATCTAGAGCACGTGATGCTAGAACTGATTTATTCTGTGATGCTGGGATCAAGGGCACTAGGATTAAGGGTGTGAGAGCTGCTTGTCCTGAGGAGCCTGGATGAGGCATAGTGGATGAGAAGAACTGTGGCTCCAATGCTGTCTTCTGCCCACCATGAGTCCCTTCTCTGTGATGCTCTCTACCACACCACCCTGCCTTGGAGCCAGCTGGCTACGGACTGAAACTTCTACAAACTGTGAACTGAATAAACCTTTCCCCTTTACTTTGGTGTTTGACGTTGGTGCCAGGAATACAAGCAAAGTTACCAATACACACTTATTTTCAACCTCTCATGAAGCCTCATTCTGCTCTACTTAGAGATCCTGCCAGCTGGATGGTTTTGGGATGAAAAGACCTTTGGCTTTATTCTGATAGGTGGCTATCTCTGATAACCTGACCCTGGTGCTAGAATTACAGTGGCGTGCTCTCATGATCTTGACATATTCCTTAGTCCCTGCCTGAGCCAGGGCCCTCTGCCGCCTTGGTCCTTCCCCATCTCCCCTACAAAGTTTGCTTTCCTGAGCCTCCTGCAACAGTTTCTGCCAATGCCTCAGCACAGGACAATTGGCCTCCCTGGACACTAACTAAAGCCACCAAGTGACAGCGAAGTGTTTGTCTTCTTTCATAATAATCCTAAAGCTAAGTGTATTTGCTTTCAAAGATAGGGAAATCAGGCATAAAAGTCCCACAGAACTCCAGCTCCAGAGTTCCCATTTCTGAGGGAATCCAGGGTGTCTGGATGCATCACCATTTGCCTCTCTCCCCTCCAAGCAGAGGCATAACCTCATCCTCAGAGGCCTTGGCTTATTCTCAGCCTGACTACTGCACAGGTGTAGAGCAAGAGAAACTCATAGACAATATTGCTCCATTCAATAGAAGTAGGTGGACTCCAGTGTTGGGGCCATAGCTGTGTCATAAATACTCCACATAATAGCACAGGGGGAAGACAGAAGAGCTAATGGATCCAGGGGCCAGAGTTATCCCTGGATTCTACAAGGAATAGCACCATTTGTTACCATGTACTAACAGTTCCTCATTTTAACAACTGGAGAGCTGAGAGTGAGGGAGGCAAGGGGCCATCAAGGGGTCTCTGGAGGCAAGTGGTTTGACAGACACCAAAATTCAGGTCTTCCCATTCCTGTGCAGTGGTCTCAGGCTGTACCCATAGCTCCCCCAGGTGCAGGGGCAGCCTCCTAGGGCACCATGGAGGGAAGGGTCGGGGGTTATACAAGTTCCAACCAAATCTTAATCTAACTTATTATGAAGACAGCATTCTGCTCTTTGAAATGATTTCAAAGTCAGTGCAGTAAAACATGCCGACTCATATTTGGAGGGAGACTGCAAACTCCTAACACGAAAACAGAGAAGTCAATATACAGTCGGTTTCCGTCTTCTGAGTGTCTGTTTTAGCCTGGGTATTTTCCTGTCAGTGGCAGGTTTGACCCTAATAACACCCCTCTGAGTCACACTTTGTGACCCTATTTTAAATGAGGAGAATGAGTATCATAACGTCCAGGAACCGTGTCCAAGGGGACATAGGGAGTAAGTGGAAGAAATTCAAGTCCCCCCAAATCCCCCTTCTTTCCTGATTTTCAGAACTCATTGAAGCAGGGACATTTGGTAGAAAATGTGCTTCTAATTCTGAATTTTGATGTTTCTCAAAGCTAGAAAGATGCAATACGGTGTTCTCTCACAATCCTGAGCAGAAGGAACTCCCAGTCACCCCCATGGTCCCCCTTGGGAGACTTCTTGCACTGTGGAGTGCTTGCTTGGTGAGGCTGTCCGGTGGTAGCTTAGGTGTACTAAATGTCGTTCCTACTCACAGTACTTTTAGAAGAGTCTACCGTAAGTCAAGGAGCACCCGTGCCCACAAGCAACGTGCTCAGCAAGCGTGCAGTGGCACTGACAGAGGACCTGCATGGCACGCTGGAGGTGGGAGTCTAAGGCTTTCTTCGTCCACCACTGGCTATCTTCTCTGACTGTCTCGCCTTGTCAAGGATGTGGAGAAGGATGAATACTCCCTCATGAGCAGACCTAGAGGTTCTGACTGCCCTTGGAAGACACAGCTGCTTGAGACCCGGGTGCAGCTCTCCCACTTCCCCCCCCTCATCTCCTCTCCTCTCGTGGTGGATGTGGGTGCACCAGTGAGGCTTACCCTGCAGAGCCATTGGCCATGTTCTGGTCAGGAGTGCCTGGTGGCACAGGTAATATCGGGGTACAGACTCTTCAACTGAAAACATCTCCAGGTGTGGGCAAATCTTCGCTATTGGGGAGATGGTGGAGCCAGGAGGGCCTGTCCCACTGTCAGAGGTGACACCCCTCAAGCCCATGCCTGTGACCTCATTCTCTGGCCTCTGGTTTTTCCTGCATGCGCTGCTAGTGCATGTGGTCTGCTACCCTAGAGAACAGGAGTCCATACAGCTAAGCCTTCCTGCTGTTGGCCCGCACCTCCCACATCTCTAGGGGGTCTTTTCTTTGGATAGAAAAGTGGCAGAGATTTCTTCTAGATTGTGCCCAAAAAGTGCTCATGGAGTGTCATCTCATGGGGTTCTTTCCCAGTGGAAACCTGACCTTAGTGGCCAACATGGTCCCTGCTATGTACATTGTTGGTGGCTTGCTTATTAATGGGGCAATAGAGACACAGATGCTTCCACATATTCTTCTTTTTTCTTTTTATTTTTTTGTATTTTAGGCAAGGGTCCACAGTGTGTTCAGGTTCTCACTACTAGATTGGATTCATAGTGACCCACCTGTTTATAGCCTCCCAAGATCTGGGATTACAGGTGTATGCCACCATGCCCAGTATCAGTTGCTGTCTGAGTGGACCCCAGGGGCAGGGCTGGCACGGCAGGCCCAGGGATTGAACCCCTGATCCCCACACCTGCTTGCAGGCACTTTAATCCGCAGAGTGGTTAGGTTGGCCTTACGTCCACATATTCTTACCCAAAGCAGTCAGAGCAGTGGACTCGTGAACTCCTGTGTCAGTCTTAGAAGCCCTCCCAGAATGCTCTTCTCCTGTGACACAGCATCATCGGAAGCAGACTCTCCTGGGAGCCAGGCTTTCTGGTTTCACTCCCCGTTCCTCTCCACCTGCCTGCCTGGGCTGTGACCCTGCTGCAATTCCAGAGCTGGTGCTAGCTCTTCTGCATTGAGGCATCTCTATCTTTAGGGACCTTTCAAAGAGCAGGTCCTCTGTACTTTAAAGGAGGGCAGACATCCATGAGTCTAAGACACCCCACATAAGATAGATTACCACATACCTTCCTTCCTGTGTGCCGAGACCCTTCTCTGAGAAGGCTGTGCAGTCCAACGTTAGAGGGCACCGCTTTGTTTGAAGCTCCAGATGCTGCCCTACCCCTGACCCAGTGGGAGGCAGGCAATGGAGGCAGCCCAAGTGTACTGATTGATACACTGTGTCCGCTTGAGAAATTTAGAAGTTTCATTGCATGACTCAACAGAGAGCCAGGATTCTTAGTTTGTAAACATCCTCATCTTGGGCAAGAGGAGGGCGTGGCCATTGTGTGAGTCCTACACCCCACAGCCACAGGGTAGCCTGTTTATAATATAAGGAGGGGAGAGAGGCTGGCTAGAAGCTGCAGCTGCTGCCCTTCCCTTTGCTCTTTGCTGTAGGCTGCTGCCATGACCTGCTGCCCTCTGCCCTCTGCCCTGTGCCACTTTGCCTGGGAGCCAGCTGAGTGTAGACTGCATCCTCCAGGAACTGCGGGCTAAATAAACCTTTCTTTCCTTAATTTTGGGTGTCAGGTATTTTGTTTGAGCAAGGAGTAAAAAGTAACTGAGACAGTCGGGAGAGGTACATGCTGGGGGGGTGCTGTCAGGTGGGGGCCAGATGCCCACGTGCATTGATGGTGTGATGTGTGCCCGGAGCCGAGCACATGCTCACCCATGCCTCAGCACCCTGAATCCTCAGGGCGCCCCAAGGGACAGGTGTCATCACTCTCGGTTCCATTCACTGATGAGGACCCTGAAACATGGAGAAGCTGAATAGCTTTCTCAAGGCCACACACCTAAAATGTGCTAGAATTAAGACTCCAACACAGACAGTGTTGCCCCAGAGCCCAGTCTCACATTTGCTCTGAAGAGCTCACAAAATATGTAACAATGGAAATAGAGATGTCAAGGATGCCTG
>PVKN010021489.1:0-15510 GCA_004027915.1 Capromys pilorides
TAGTCACCAAAACTTTCAACATTGAAGATAGATACAAGAGGAAATAAATTAGTGATCTAGTACAAGGTAAAGATAGCACAACAAACTTTATTTCTCTTGTTAGTTCTGTTGTTTTTTGAAACATTTTAAGTTAACTCCTATAATAGTCAGACGTTGTATTTAATCTGTCTACTTACACATCTATTTAAGCTGATCTCTTTAATTTGTTGGTGTGATTGTTGTAGCCTGGTGTAAATTGTCGATCTGAGCTTAGTTCATGATCTAATGAGAGGAGAGGAGAGGAGGTATGAGAGCTAGCAGCAAGGTAGAGCTCAGCATGAGGTACTTTCATGTATGGACGCTGCCCCTGTTAGGTGGTAGGACCAAAGTGGTGACAGGAGCCATCATCTCTGCCTCTGGGAGCCCAAAACCAAGTGAAAATTGCACATAAATCATGAATACTGTAATGGGATCAGAGATGAGTGATCCAGGGACTGAGAAACCCGCCTCTGGCCTGCTCCGTGGCATTCCCCAGATCTCTTGCTCAGGCGGGGCCTCTGTCTCCTCAGGGATAGCAAATGCCTGCATTAGTGCAATTATTCAGTAGGAATACTTTGTAAAATCAAAAGTGAATATCATTCTGTATTTAATTTTATATTTGCAACTGAAAACATCATTCATATTGTATACAACCATACATGACCCTCTTTTGTGGAGTTAGTAGATTCCTATGACACAGAAAAGATTGCTATTTTTGGGTTTTTCTCTGTTGACATCCTGAACAACTGTCCTCATGACACTTTTTTTGAGGGTTCAAGAATAACACAATCAGAAAAAGTGTTCAATTTGCATATTCTTTCCTCTGCATGTGTAGTTTCCCCTTTGCAGTTTGTACTTGATATGGGTGAGGGCAGTGACAGTGGTTGTGGCTTGCCAAGGACAGGTCAGCAAGGAAAGAGGCTGAGAAACCACAAATTGACCTCTGGCTTATGAATTGGGAACATTCATTTTATGGATCTTCTTTGATATTGTTACCATGAAGTTTGGCTTACCATGATAGAAATTTGAGTAGCTTCATGAAATTGTACATTTTCTTTGTGGAGGGCCATATTGTTCTCATGGAATAAAAATATAATGTACTTGAATAATTGCAATGGCCACACTGTTTTTAATGTATGATTTGAGAAGTCATTTTAATATAGGGCATATGGTATAGGGATGATATATGGCCCTCCAAATAATATAAAGGAAATATTATAACTCTCAACAGGCTACGTGTTTCAAATGCAGAATTTGTGTTTTCTAAAAGTGAGGTGTAGAACAACAGAGGTTAAGGGTTAGAAGAGTTTACTATGAGAAAGATAGCTTCTGTCTAAGAGAGATAGAGGGGGACCTGGAGACTGGGCTGCCACCAACACCTATTCTCTTCTCAGGGGTGTCTTATTAAGTGAAGTTGTAAAGTGAGGTGCGTTCGAAGTGGGACAAAACTGTAGTCATCTGTGTAACTGCTTAGGCGATATTGATGCAGTGAGATATCACTAGGTAGGTATGAGGTGAGACAAAACTACGGTGAACCAGTAAGATTACAAGAAGTATAGTTCCATAGGGAATATTGATTAAATGGAGATCAAATGGAGAAGCAATGTAGCAGGAGCACACAGACCAAGTAAAGATTTTCCCAAAGGAATGGGCTAGGGAGGTTTGGTCTCTCATTCTAGGGCATTGATTTTTCAGAATATTTATGGGGGAAAGAACCCTTCTATCTGAGTGGAGCAGGTTGTCCCCAGGAAACCATCTCTTCCGCAAACTTTTATAATGTAAAAACCATGTGTTGAGGCAGGTCTAAGGTGGTGGAGACCATGCCTAGGTGGGCATGAAGTGGGACAAAACTATGGTCAATCAGTGAGATTACACACACCACTGCTCAGGTAAAATTGGCTAAATTTTGCAGCAGTCATTTACAGGTGCTCCAACTAAAGGCAGTGCTGGGGGAAGGGGAGTCCTTCGTCTTTGTTCTGAGGCCTGATCTTCATCAAAGGCAACTCCAACCACAGCTGTCTTCTGCACCAACCTATAGAGGGCCCAACCCTGTCTGACTGCCTGTAATATTTTTAAATAACTTAAGTATAATTTTTAAAATCTGATAATTTCTACTTTTATCTTTGTTTATAAAAAAGTTTAGTTAAAAGGATCAGGTTATCTGGTTCTTTTATTATAGAAATAGCCTAATACAGTTAAAGGCTTTGCATATAGGTCATTGTTCTGGATTCTGCATGCTTTTTAACTTTCTGAATTACTTCCCTGGACTTGAAATTTAGATATTGTGGTGATAGTTGGCAAGCACTTATCTGTATACTTGTTGTGTTGATAGTAGGCACCTGTTGAATAAATGAATGCTGTTTCTAGCTCATCAATTTCTAATTTTATTGAAGGACCAAAGGACAAAAATTAGATTTAGCAACTAAGTGATGTAAACAAAAAGGTACCCTTTGCCACTCTTCGTAGCCCATATTTAGCTCATATCTCTGTCTTCATCTTCAAGGCAATGTGACAGCCCAGTGAAACTGCCCAGAGCTGCCTGTGGACCAGTGGTAGCTTTCTGACTCGCTGGACTTCCCCCGTTCCTTAGCCACATGTTTTGCTGAGGCTGTGGCTGGTAGCCCGCGTCTCCTAGAGGGGGCATCCTGCCTGCCCTCCTCATGGTGTTCAGTGTCTCTATCCTGTGCTTCCCCAGTGTGTCCTTATGATAACAGGGGATTGAAACTTCTGACCTGAAAGGTACCTGGGACGAATTTATGTTCCATAAAACCAAAGAGTGAATTTTAGGAGCAAATGGAGGTTAAAAGCAGAATATTTATTGGGGGAAAAGAATGCTTCTGTCTGAGTGGAGCAGAGTTGTCCTCAGGAAACCATCTCTTCCACAAACTTTTATAGTGTAAAAAACCATGTGGTGAGGCAGGTCTAAGGTGGTAGAGAACATGAGAACTTGTCTATTTGGGCATGAGGTGGGACAAAGCTATGTCATTTAGTGAGATTACAAGCACCACTGCTCAGGTAAAATTGGTTAAATCCAGAGCCAAATGGGAAAGTGAGTCAAGTAGCAAGTGGACACAAATATAGAACAGGAGCTTATCCAGTAGCTAGCAGGTAGCAGTTGTATTAATGACTCTTCCTGGCTTCCTCAAGGTGATGATCAGTCCCAGATGCATATCTTTGGGGAGGTGAGCATCTGTTTGACCTTTGGTCTTCAGGTCTGGCCCACAGCAGAAGCGTCCATCTTTCTCACAGTGCAAGGTCTCTTGTCTTCTGTGCTGTCTCTCTGAGGGCCTGGCCCTGTCTGACTGCCTGCATTTCTATCTAGCTTACCTGCCTGTAGCACTTACTTGTAATTGTTAAATTTTCCAAACTGAGTAAAACGTTTCTGCAATTACTACCCTTAGTAGAGCTGGCCAATGTAACTGTCTTCTTTCTCTTTTCTCTTCACTTCAGTGCTTTCTTTTCTTTGCCAGATTGGCTGACTGTCCAAAGCTGACTGCCTCACTGACTTATTTACTTTCTCCTTCTCTCTTCCTTCCTTCCACCCCTCTCCTCGTCTCCCTTCTCCTCTCTTCCCTTTCCCTTCCCCCCTCCCTTTGTGTTTCTATCTTTATTTCTTATTTCTGTGTATTTCTGTCACTCTGCCTCTATCTGTCTCTGTCTCCATCTCTGTCTGTCTGTCTGTCCCTCCATCCGCCTGCCTGCCCACCCACCTGCCTGTCTCTTTCTCTGTCTCTAATTTTCCCAGTCTCTAATTTTCCCAGCCTGTGCTCCAACTTAAGTTTCTCCTGACTCACCCTCTTGTTGTGCTGAGATTGCAGGCATAGGCCAACACAGCCCTTGGGATGCTTCGTGATTCTAAAATACGTTTTTTTCAATATTAGACTTTACTTACTGCTTGACAGTCCCAAAAACTGTATCTTTGACTTTGATTTCATAATCCTTATTTTACTCTTATACCTCTTAAAGTACCTATTCTCTGTCTCTCTCATGATTGTTTGTTTGCTCTGCACTCAGCCCTCCACTAGTGACTTACCTTGGGAGTGTGTCTAGTTTCCTGTATCCCTACTGCCCGTACTCTCTGAGTGATCATGATCCCTTGCATAGTCTCAGACTTCATCACTCACTATGGGCTTCTAGAATGGATTTTCAGTACAGACTTTTCCCCATCTTTAGGCTATTATAGCCAGTTTCTCAGGTTGATTTTCTCTGGTTGTGTCATAATTTAGATGGCCAGACTTCAACTTACAGTCCCTCTTAAACCAGCTCTTCTTTCTGTACTTTTATCAGTTCAGTTGGTAGCCTGTAGTCTTAAGTCAGAACCACTAGTGCATTTAACTGCTCTTCCATTTCATTGTATCACTGCCCCAGGCCTCTTAATCAGCAGACTTGCAGATTGTGTTCATTTCTATGGTCCTTTGTTCCCTTTTTCTTCCTCAGAAATTTCTAGGTTTATTTCTCTCATCTGATATTAGGACTACAGTGGTGCTAATTATGTTTTATCCTATACTCATAAACTTTGTTGGTGCTGTAACCAACAGAATGTATGTTCACTGGAAGAAATAAATGGTGGGAACACTAGCTCTCTACATGCTGAAGACTAAAACCAGGCCCCTGTCTATTACCATACATGGAACTAAAGTAAAATTGGATCAAAGACCTAAATAATAAAACAAAAACAGTAAATGTAGTGGTAGTAGATAGCAGTATTGAAGACACAAAGAGGCAGAGAGTTCATGACAAAACCAAAACTGTACTGGAAATACTTTTAAAAATCAACAACTGGGATCTCATCTTACTGGAAAGTTTTTGCACATCAAAAGAAATCGCCAATGGAAACCCTACTAATTGAGAAAAAAGTTTAGCTAACTGTCCCTCAGACAAAGGCTTTCTATCTAGAACATATAAAGAATTTCTCAAAAATTAGACCATCAAAATTTAGACCTAATAAAAAATTGAATATCTGAGATGAATACATACTTCTCCGATGAAGAAATACAAATGGCAAATAAATAACATGAAAAAATGTTCAACATCATTGGTCTTTTGAGAAATGCCAATTAAAACAACACCAAGATCTCGTCTCACCCCAGAAAGAATGGCTATCATCAAAAAATCAGTCATAAAGCTATATTAACATACTGAGCTGTAAAAGGCTAAAGTTAACAACTTCAGACAATTGCCAGTTATGTTGATAACTCTGCTATTATGGACTATTGGGCTATGCTGGGTTATTTTGCTGAATTCACATACCTACGGTCTTTGGTCTGGCATTAAGTATGAAAATGTCCTTTAAAGATTTCTCCAAATATAGCTTATCAAACTGCAGTGGAACACTCATCTCTGACAAAACAAAAAAGGGGATATAAATGAAGGACTGTGTTGTTGTAAACAAAAAATGCATATTTATACAAGATAGGATAGATATAGAGCTACTTTCTCTTAGATCATTGAGTAGTAAGATTTATGCTAATATTGTTTAGACATGTCTGCATCTTGTCCTCTGAATAATACAAAGACAACAATATGCAATATATTAATTATTGTAACTGTCCTACTGACCTGTTTGGAAACTGTTTCATTGCTATTTCATCTTTTTTTCTCATTAAAATGAATTAAAAAAATCAGTCAGGGAATAAAACAAAACTTCCTGGTCTTGATGAACTTGAGAAAAAAATATTAAATAAAGTATTAATTTTGACATAAAAAAACTCGATAATTAAGAAAAGAACAAAAGCAGATTTGAATAGACACTTTAGTAACTGAGATGTCAAATATGCACATTATTTTCAGTATTACTAGTGTATTCATTATTATTAGTCGTTAGGCAAACACAATTAAACTCACAGTGGCATATCTTTAAGGTGACTAAAATGAAAACTGTTGAAATTGTTGCTATGAATGTGGGGTACCTGGAATTCTGGTACATTGCTAATGAACTTATAAAAATAATAAATTACTTTGGAAAATAGTTTGGCAGCTTCTTAAAAATATGAAAAGGGAAATATGAAAAAATAAAATAAATATAAAGCATTTACAATTACAAAAAAAAAATATATATCAACCAGTAACAAATGCTGGAGGGACTGGGGAAAAAGGGAACCATTCTCCACTATGGGGGAACCACAGACTGGTGCAACCAATTTGGAAATCAGTGTGGAGATTCCTCAAAAAACTAAGATTAGAGATCCCATTCAACCCAGCATTTCCACTCCTGAGTATTTTTTCTGGAACTGAAAACATAGCACAATGTTATATGTGCACCCATGTTTATCACAGTGCAATTTGTGAAAACTAAATCTTGGAAACAACCCACATGCCCTTCAACTGAGGAATGGATAAAAAAAAGACATGGTATTTTTACACACTGGAGTACTACATAGCTATAAAGAAAGATAAAACTTGAGGCTTTTATAGGTAGACATACATAACTAGAGAATATACTCATAAGTGATATAAATCAGATCCACATGTATAAACTTGTTGTTTTCCTAGTGTAAAGAACTAAAAGAGTAAATAAAATCCAAAAGGTACAATTGATATTGTGAAATGGAAAGAAACAGCTCACAAGGAAAGAGCAATTGCAGTGGGGGAAAGGAGAAAACAAAGAAGGGGAATTATCCACATACACATGTGCAATAGCCAAGATAATTGTACTGCTAATTTCTGTTAGTTCAGTGAAAGGAGAAGTTAGTGCTTGTATTGTTTGATCAGTTTTTCATGCCTGTATCTTGTATTCTGAGCAGCTACTTCAAAAATATCACTGTGCAATATAATAACCAGTATTAATTTCCTATCATCTTGTCTTGAAGTTCTGTGATCATTTTTATTATTTATTTTCTTTAAAATAAAAAAAGGAGAAAATGAAAACCAGACCATTTCCCTTTCCTGTTTTTTACGTTCTTTTGCATCTCATTCCTACTCTTGATGACAGAAAGACTTTTTTTTTCCATATTGTTTGGTAGTGCTATGTAATTGACAGTTGTAGTGATCCTCCTGTCTCAGCCTTCCCAGTACTGGGACTACAGGCATGAACCCCCATGCTCAGTTTTAGTGGCTGCAGGAGCAACGTGGCATGTGGTACCGGGGAAGGAACCCAGGTCCTCACACTTGCCAGGGAGACACTTATGTTGCTCAGCTATCTCCCCAGCCCCCAGAAATGCTTCTCATACTTGACTTCATAGATGTGTGCTTTCAAATATTTAGCAACAACTTTTTGATAAATTTCAATTTTCTTTTTATATTTTAGTTATATTAATTTGAAAATGTCTACCATACTTGAGCAAGGTATGACAGTCATATGTGTAATCCCAGTATACTCTGAGGCTGAGACAGGACAGTCACAAGTCTGAGCCCAGCAAAGAACACTTGGCAACCTAACTGAAGTCTGGGTCATAATAAGAAACAAACAAGGGTTAGCTTGAAGGTCCTGCTTTCCATCTCCAGTACTACAAAACAGTCTACCACCTTCTTAGCTTTTATGTGCTTAGGGTGGTGCACCTGTCAGAGCTGACCTCCACCCTAGCACACATTTGAAGAACCAACTTGTGGTAAAGATTAATTATCAATTCCAGAAAGGATGGAATTGAACCCTGTAGTTACCAGGTTTATCATTTGCTGCATACACATGGAGACAGTATGAATGTGTAATCTCTATGTCAGGTGTTTTTGAATGTATGTGTACTTTCATGCACATATGTGCACTTTCTCCACGAGAGTGTTCTTGTTCTTCAAGTGTGAAATTCATTGCACACACAGTCGGATACATCCTAAGGTTCTTAATATATGCTATATGGTCAGTTGTTTTCTGAACTCTGATCTCGTGTCCGTTCTGTGAATGTGGCCTCCAGCCACGTGGGACTCCTCGCAGACACAGAGCTATCTGCTTCCTTTTGCATCTGTGCTCTTTCTCTTGCACTTCCTCCTGTAGGCCTGGAGTCGCCTTGCCAGTTTGCATTACCTCACTCTAACTTTGATCTTTCGTCCCTGTGTTATAAATACATCCAGTATTGCTTCTTTCCTCAGTTTTTACGCCACTTGTTAAATGTGTAGCAAATGGTTACACCCTTGATTTAGTACTTAAAGTAAGAAAAAAGCAGTGTCCTATTTTTTGATGAAATTTAAACTATAGGAAAGATAATCCTAACATTCCTTTCTCTTTCAGGAAACCAGACTTCCCAGGAACTTAAAAGTTCTGAAAATGCACCAACTCAGGCGAAAGATTCCGGGTATGATTTATCAAGTGAGTGGGAAATGGAGCCTTCGGAGTTATCCCAGCACTTTGTGGAGAGCTGCAGTCCCCCATCCTTTGTACCACTGCCTCTTGTGAGAAAGCTCCAGGTTACTCCAGAAAGTCCTCTGTCTTCTCACATGAAATTTTTGCAACATCTGCTTGCACTGAAGAATGTGACTAAATCAGGCTCTCTGGTGTTCACAGACTCGGCCTGTTCAGAAGAGGACTCTTCCATTGTCTCTGATTCTGTTTCTCAGATGCTTGACAGCCTGATTGCATTTTATCATGACCCCAAACTTCCTTTTTCAAAGTTTTGGACACAAGCAGTTGACACTTTAGCAAGACTCATCAATGACTCTAACTTCTCTAACCACATTTTGAAAACATGTGCTAAGAAGTTAGAAGAATTTGAAAATACCCTACTTCAGGTTCTTATAGGGAGAAGCCATATAAACCGGGTGAGTAATACAGCGCTCCTGTTAGTGAATGAGGTGTTAGTATTTTAAGTGAATGCTCTATTTGGTACAATGCTGCTGTAGTCCTTTAACCTTGTGGCTGTTAACCATTGACTCTCTGCCTTGGGCTTCATGTTGCCAGAATATTATTCTCTCTGTTAGAGAACTCTGCTTCAATCTGTACTTACAATTTTGAATTGCTTTCTCTTTGTTTTTAATCCATAGTCTTGAATTCTTTGATTATGCTTTATGCTGTTTTTATTCAATTGCTGTTGCTCAAGCCTCAGTACTTTTCAGAAAACTATTAACATTTAAGCTTTCCTGAAGTATGGCTTCTGTGAGTCCTGTGTTCCTATAAAATGCCTGAGATAATCAATGTAAAATGAGTGAGATTTATTTTGGCTCATGGTTTCTGAGTTTTCAGACAGTGGTCTCTTGGGATGCATTGCCCTGGGCCTGTAGTGAGGCAGACCATCATGGTGGGGAGTGTGTGGCAGAGTAGAGTTCTTCTGGTTGTGGTAACCAGGAGCAGAGTGGGAGATAGGAATGGCTGCATTGGCCATGTCCCTGTTGAGAGCACGTTCCAAGTGACCCTTGGTCCCTCACTGGGCTTGCCAACACAGGTTCCAGTTCTTCCCTGTAGTGTCACAGGCTGGCAGCCAGGCCTGTAATATGTAGTCCAGGGCACATTCCATTTCCAAGACATAACACTTTTTACACAGCATAATCCTCCATAAACCCTCTGTAAATGTAGATTAATTGAATAAATTTGCTGTGGAACACACCATGTAAGGTTTTCTTCTGTTTTTGTTTTATTTTTACCTTATTTGTGCAATATAACTTACAAAGTCTGACTCAGGGATTCCTTCTGAACAAGAGATGTTTAGTTCATCTGAAGCAAGTTCATTGTTTGGCTCTTTAGACATGGTGGAAAGTTGTTTTTGTTGTGTATTTATTACCTTTTATTTTCTGGTCGTGTGTTTCAAAATTTCCAATGGCCTTTACAATTTAGTTGTTTTTAATTCATTACTAAAAACATCAAAGAAGAGCCCAAATGATCTAAACCACTCACTGTAGTAAAATCACCAGACCTTGTTTCTTTGGAAACATCATTGTGGTTTGTTTTCAATGCCATAATCCAGTGCATTGTAGGTTCTATCTGAGATTTCAGAACCCTGATAAAATTTGATCCCATGAACTAATTTGTTGTATCTACACTTGTTGTATCTTAAGGTTTCTTTTGTTAATACTTTAGACTTTTTCATTATGCTTTTGTTATTTATGAATGATACTGGTGTTATTTGCTTTTCTCTTATTACTGAGACAAAATACCTAACACCCAGAGTTAAAGGAAGAAAAGCTTATTTATGGATTTCAGTCTATAATGAGCCTGCTGCAAGGCAGAGTGGTGCATGATGGAGTGCAGCAGTTCATGGCAGTGGAAAACAGCAAAAGCAACAAGCCAGCAAGAGAGAACAAGGCTCTTTCTGTCCCAGGCTACTGGGATTAGGGTGATGCCAGTCCAGGCAGTGGATTGATCCAACAGCCATCCACCCTTAATTCCAGCCTCTTAATCACATCATGGAACTGTGAATCAGTTCAAAGCTAGATTAAGCCATCTTCACAAAGCTCGCCCTGTATAACCACATAAGGCTTTGGCAAGACAGAAAGACACAAAAATAACTGGTACTGAATTTTGAGTCTGTGACACCACAGTTTTTTCCTGCTGGACTTTGTCAGTTAGGAATTAAGTACTAAGTTTTCAATTAACACCATTCATCTGTGAATTGGGAGATTAAATTTCCAGCACATGAGCCTTACAGGACACAGACACATTGAAATCCTCGCAGATGTACAATCTGTAACAGCAAAGTTGACAAATAATATTTCTTAATCATTCCATTAAAACTTTTAAATTGGTTCTGTGTGACTTGGAACCTTGCGGATACTGAAGTTTATGTTTTCAACATGATCACTAGATGATGCACGTATATTTTCAGTCTTCTCATCAATGAATATGAGGTTCAGAGCTGGGCATTTTTTTAAGAGAGTAAGATAATAGTAAAAAACTAAGAAACAATGCAAAATTTCACTAAACAAAATGATAGGAATTCAATAATAGTTGTTATGTTTCTTACTCCTGATATTTCTTGCCATTTGTCACTGGTCCAGCTACTTCCGAGTAGTTGATGAACAGAGAAGAAGAGAATAAGTGACTGTTGGAGTATTAATTGTGTTCAGAGGAAGTGGAATTATAAAATTGTTCTTACTTACAGTAAGGGATAATGATTAATAAATGCATTTTAATGGTATTCTCTCTAGAGAGACTTTTTTTTTGGTCCTGCCCAGCAAAAGCATTTAGACTAGATCAAAGTTTTGTGATTGTTGTCCTTATTACCACCATATTAGCATCATTATGTGGATATGTTTACAAATCTTGATTCTTTATTGGCAAAATTGTCTAACATTTGCTATTTATGAATGCTTTTTAGTCTTTTTTAGCTTTTCTCAAAAATAATCTCAAGAATATTCTGACATGATAATACAGCTCCTATGACTGCATTTTTATTGAGCCTACTCTTGATACTTTAAAACAAAACCATAATTTAGAACAAAGTTACTTCTAAGAAACTTCTATCCATAAATGAGTGTTTAGTTAAATTGTATTGCTTAAAGACTTCAGCCATTCTAATGGTTTCATGAAAGTGAATATATGTTTGGACATTGTGATAGAAAATGAGTACTTTACTGAAACAGTGGACAGTAGGTTCGGTAGTAAAATTATTCTGACTATAACTTAGTTTCCAAAAAAAAAAAAAAAATCAATAACAGCTTAGTAACTTTCAAAATCTTTAGCTTACCATCGTGAATGGTGATTACTATTGTTTGAGACTGTGTACATTTAAGTGTGGAAAGTTGAAATAAAATGGCCTGGAAATTGCTTTCATATTTTGCTTGTATTAACTTGGTGGAAATTATTGATGCATTTAAGAGGAAAATACATTTGCACTTTCTCAGATTTAGGTAAATGCTTTTTCTTTTTGCCATTGTAGGTACTTTGTATTTACTAAAAATAAATAATTTAGCAATTGTTATCTCAAGTTTCTATCCTTTATTTTTTAGAGTAACTATGAATGGGGGACAGGAGAAATTTACCTACGATAACCTTTCTTTAAATGTGTGCTTGAAGTGCCTTGCTGAGATGCGCATAGCTTCTCCTCTGGGGTCTTGGAAAACAGTCCTCACTTAACTTATGCTTCACCATGCTTCCTCTTAACTGAGCAGTGTGGCGCCTTCACCACTAGCCAGTGTGCATTGCGGGGCCAGGAATGCTGATGGTTTATGTCTTTAACGTGCTTTATTTGACTGACATTTCGACCTCTCTTCTGTTATTGACCTCCCCTATGCATCTGAATTTCAAGTGTGTTATTTCTGTGATATAAACATCATGAGCTATCTTAGCATTGTGCTGCTCTTCTGTTATAGGCTGTCATATGATACTACGGTACTATGAGAAGGCTATTTTAGTCTAGTGTGTGATTATATTTAATTCTTTAACTGCTGTGTTTTTCTCTGACAAATGGGAATGATTATATTAAGTTAAATATAAAAATGTATGTTTTACTGTGCTTTTGGACAATTAAAATGTTGCTAAATTTTCAATATATACTACTATATTCAGTTATTTGGAAAACATTTTCCTCTCATTTCATATTCCTTTAAGCCATTAAACAACTCTTGGACATGTTAGTTGTGGAACTGAAAATTATGTTAAAATCCTTCATTTGTGTAGTCAGCAGAGTGATGATTTCCTCAAAGATATTACAGCATTGTCCCCAAAGCCTACCTTATACTTCCTGGTGGGGAATGGGGCAGAAAGTACGTTTTCATACAATACAAGGACTCCAGTTCAGCCTGGAGAGTTGGTCCGTGATCGTCACACAGGTTGCTTCTTTTCTGTTAAGCCCTTCATCTGTCTCTTCCCTCCATCTCTCCATTCTAAAGAAGGATCTATCTCCCTGGCCCATTATCTATTATTTTGCTCTATACTTTGAGTTTCTGGGATTTTTGAGAGTTTTAGTCGTGAATAGATGTTGAAGTCTGTCAAAAGCTCATATCTATTGAGAGAACAGTGTGTTTTCCTTTCTTTCTGTTTTTGCATTGTATCATGTTGATTACATTCCATGTACTAGCTGTCTTGTAGGTAAATTTTACATGATCATGGTGTGTGATCCTTTTAAGTGCTCTTCAGCTTGCTTTGCTTATACTTTAGCATACTATGTTTACTGTTCTATACTTTATTATGCTATATTTGTTATGTAATATTTTAGTACCTCACTGATCAGAAATACTGCCTGCAGCCTTCTTTTCTGGTGGTACTATTCCCTGGCTTCACTAGCAGTTTGATGCCGACTTCGTAAAATGTGTTCAAAAATGTTCCTTTTCTGTGTTTTAGAAGTGCTTGCAAGTTGATGTCTTCTAGGAGTGAATGGTAGAATTCACCTGAGAAGTCTTTGCATTCTTAGTTGGGATATTTCTGATGATTGATGCACTCCCATTGTTTGTTATTGTTCTGTCATTTCTGTTTCTTCAATTTGATTAGTTTTGTGTTTCCAAGAATTAATTCATTTGTTCTAGGTTATTGTTCTAGGTTATTCTCCATATAATTGTTCACAGTGGTCCCTTAAGATTGATTTTATGTCTGAGGTAGCCCTTGTAATATTTATAATTAAGGTTAGGATTCTTTGTATAGTTAAGGTTTTGCCAGTTTTGTTTTGTTTTTTCTCACTAATACCCCCATGCATTCATTGTTTTTTACCTATTGTTCTGGTATTCTGTATTTATTTCCATTGTGATCTTTGTTATTTCCTTTCTTTTATAAGTCTTGAGTTTAGTTTGTTCTTTTTAGTGTACTTTAATACTTCATTTACAGTAATGGATGGAACATCCAGACAGAAAATCAATAAAGATACAACCAATTTGAACAACAGTGTAACACAAATGCTTTTAATTGAATACAGAACTTTCCACTCAACAGCAGAAAAAGAAATACTCTCCTCAAGCACACATAGAATATATTCCAGAATGTACTGTGTTAGGACACAAACCACTTAATAACTTTAGAAAACAAATCATTCAAAGTTTCTTTCCTAGCCAAAATAAAACGAAGCTAAAATTTAACAGTAGTTAAAACAGAGAATTCACAGATACGTAGTCTGAAGAACACACTATTTTAGCAGGGCATGGTGGCACATGCCTGTAATCCCAGCACTTGGGAGGCTGAGGCAGGAGGATCAGTGCAAGTTTGAGACCAGCCTGGGCTACAGAAGTGAGCTCAAGGTCAGCCTGAACTGCATAGCGAAACCCTGTCTCAAAAAGACAAACAAACAAACACTGTTTAAGTTACTGTATATGCCAAAATAGAAAATCTAAAGAGAATTTCAAAAGTGTCTCAAGATAAATCAAAGTGAAAGTAAAATTTAATCAAAATGTGTGGCTTACAGCAAAAAAAAAAAAAAAAAAAAAAAAAAATTAAGAAAGCTTATAGGAATAATTAGCTTCATTGAAAAAGAATAAAGATACCAAACAAAAAATACTTTCAGATGTTTTAAGCACTGATTTGTAGCTTGCTTAAGCTACAGTCACCAAAGTTTTATTTACTAAATATCCCATTTTTTGGTTATGTTAACTTTCTGTCTGTAAGGTGGAGTTAAGAAATGTGACTAGCACCCAGGGCTTTTGAGTATTTTCACCTAGGAAGGGAAAATGAATTGTTCAACATAATACTTTGTTTTGTATCATGAATATTTCTTATATTTGATTTTCTCCTTGAAAAAGGGACCAGATACCGTTGTTCACTGTGTCTTGTATAGCACAATCACAATGCAGTAGCAGCATAATGAGGTTTTTCTCTTTCCTTTTTTCTTCCCCCTCTTCTTTTTTTTTTTTTTTTTTTTTTTGGTAGCCTGGGGATATAAACCCTGGCCATTCTCAACTGAACCATATCCTCAGCTTGATTTCTGTCTTGTCTTGTCGTTCTTTCTCTGATGGGGGTAACAGTAAGCTCCCCAGATGGGACTTGAATTTGGAGTTCTGCCACAGCAAGTGTGGGTATTATAAGCATGTAGTACCTTGCCCAGCTATTGTAACGTCTTTTCAAAGTTGAAAATACTATATATAAGACAGTGAAAATAAGCAACAAGCCATATTTCTGTGCACCATCTGCCAGCGCCTTAACAACAGGTCCAGCTGAGCTGACCTGGACTCACTGATGTGCCTCTGTGTCTCACAGGTTGGGAGACTGCTGGGGTTGCTACATACCTTTCCATAGCTGTTGCTTCTCAGTGACTGGTGAAACTAGTAGGGCTGTTTTAATTATAGAAAGGCACCATAAATGAACATCGTAAGTGTTTCAGTTTCACCCCTCTGCACCAGTCCTCCTGTGCAGAGCTATTGTGTCACAGTCACGGTTGGCGATTTTCCCCTAGATTGACTCAGTGAATTTTTGCCTCGGCCATAGTAAGGCAGTTCATGGATAAATCCAAAGATACAGTTCATGAGACAAGACTTTTTCAGCAATGTGTATCCCTTCATGCTGTAATGTTATTGACCAGTAAATGTATTAACTTTTAGATTAATGCTTTCTAGGTAGCAGCAGTTATGATACATTTCTTTGTTAGGGTTTAGGATGTCATTTTAGCAATGACACGAGGCTTTTGTTTCCCTGTAAGGTCTTTCCAAAGTGGTCATTCCTTACATTGTTTGCTTTTATCATAGATGTCTTAAGTTTCTTTAATTCAACCCCAA
>PVKN010021490.1:0-15516 GCA_004027915.1 Capromys pilorides
GCGCCAGCGCCACCACCAGGGCAGGCTGAGCCAGCCACAAAATGAATAAATAAAGAAACAAACAAACACAACAAGCAAACAAAGAAATAAATAAATAAAATTAAAAAAGAAAAAAAAAAAGAAATTAGAATGGTAAAAGAGGGGAAGGAATATTGCTCTCAGTACGTCATCCTGGTAAGTCCCTTTCCATCTAGGTCTGACTCCAACTCATGGCAAGTGAGACAGCTGGGGTGGGTGGGCAGAGGGGAGGTCAGAGTTTTTTCCAGACTTGCTATTATAGGAGTTGCCTTTATTTTATTTCATTTAATATTAAAAGCAGCAGAGAGGGTCCCTAGCTCAGCACATGGCTACAGGGCTCCACACCTGTGCAGAATGTAATCAAATATTTGGAGGCTGCAGAAAAGTCAGGCCAGAATCTTAGGGAGAGCAGCCCTTGAGTGAATTCCCCCTGGAGAGAAGGAACAGATGGTCCTTTACTAAGATGCCCTTCCTCACCCTGTTAATAATTAAGACATTTCTGCAAACCTCTTTTGTCATTCTGAAGTTGACTCTGTAGAAACGTACACCTTGGTTTGCTTTACCATGATGGTCCCGGTAAATGGTCCCCAGGCTATTAACAGTGTGGTTCCATAGGCCTAAACCAGAGGATCTGCAGTGGAAAGAGCCCAGTGTTGGGAGCCAGTAATCCTGGGGTGGATCCTGGCTAGACCTCAAAGATCCTGAGACTCAGTATGATCAGAAGCAACCTTTCCAAGTCTGCACCGCCTGTCTGTACATTCCCAGGACTGGCTCACCACCTGGCATACAGTGGCACCCAATAAATATATGTTAAATAAATGTGCAGCTCAGCCAGAATGACCTTGCTCAAGTTACTTTCTAAGACTGAACCCTGATTTCTTCTTCTGAAAAATGATGAAGTATATTTCATCTGAATTTACTAAAACATGGATAAGAGTGCTTTTACAAAGTTAAATAGGCTAGGCTACGCAAAGATTCAAAACTAATGTGCTAAAAATAAAAAAAAAGAATATACACGAGAGCAAGCAAATTTATGAGAAAGCACATAGCAAATAGTAAGCAAATGAGTTATTACAATTGAAAGGTACAGTCAGGTGTGACAGTGCATGCCCATAATCCCAGCACTTGGGAGGCTGAGGCAGGAGGATTGTGTTGAGGCCAGCCTGAGCTACACAGTGACTTCAAGACCAGCCTGGGCTACATAGTTCAAGACCACCTTGTCTTAAAAAAGAAAGAAAGAAAGAAAGAAAGAAAGAAAGAAAGAAAGACAGACAGACAGAGAGAGAGAGAGAGAGAGAGAGAGAGAGAGAGAACAGTTCTCAAGCAGTGTTGAGAAGGAACATAAAAATCCCTCTGCAAAACCTTTAAGACTGGTATGTTGGGCATGGTGGTACATGCCTACAATTCCAGCACTCAAAAGAGGCTGAGGCAGGAGGACTGCTGTGAGTTTGAGGCCAGCCTGGGCTACAAATGAAGTTCAAGGCCAGCCACTCTGCACTAGTTAAGACTCTGCCTCGAGGGAAAAAAAGATTTTAGTATGAAAAGCATGGTCACAGTTACAGCCTCTGCACATAGATGGCTCAAAGAGTATTTACCAAATCAGACTGGTATTTTCATGCTGAGAGTAGTTACTGAGGGGGAATGAAGTGAGGGGGACTTGGAGTCTGGGCCTGCCATGTGGTTGCTTTGCCTTATGATCCAAGTTCTTGCACATGTAGTCATGTGCTACACACAGAGAAGAGAATAACTGGCTGAGAAGCCTTGGCCGAGTCACCAATCTCCTGCTGTACACTGGGATTAATCAGCTTCTTTCTACAGGGGCCACTCAGCAAAGTGCTAGTACTACTGTTCCCTCTCCTCAATGGGTATTTCTAGCTCTAGCCCAGGGAATCACATCAGGCTCTATCACCTACCTGGCTGTTTTGTGCTAATAAGCATTTGGGACAAGTCTCTTCCCTGCCTCTGTGGGTGACTGAACCTTTTCAATGGGGGCTGGTTAAGAATTACATTGGGATCAGTTGAGGAAATGTTCACTGTTGGACTGCACATACAAAGTGCATAGCTCTGAAGGCTTTGTATATGCTGGACTGATGTGAGTATTCCAAATGCCTTCCATTTTCCCACTTTAAAGAGTCTAAAATGGCACCCAATCCTGACCTTCAGGATCTTCAGAAAGCAGAGTTGTACAGGTTTTACATGTCCCCTGTTAAAGGGGAAGAGACTCAGATCCCTGGAGTCCCAACAGCAGGAGTTTCCTTTCCAGGAGGCAGAAGTAAATTGTTGGAAAAACTAGGATTTAGAAATAGCTCTAGGTTTGAGTCATACTTTATCTACAAAATGAGGATGCTAAGTCCACCTGCCTCTGGCTTGCTGTACAGATTTCATGAAGGTGCCTATGGAGGCCTTCACAAAGAGCAGGTGCACAAAGAATGTGCCGCTTCTTGCCCCAGTCCAGCAATACCCAACACCTTTCCCTCTGGTCTATCAGGCATAAGATAAGTGGAGTGTGCTCAAGAAACACAATGTCAGGGCCAGCAAGATAGCTCAGTGGACTAAGCACTTGCTTAGACAAGCAGGGGGTCAGGGTTCAATCCATGTCAACCTAGCCCCCCAGGTGTGCTGAACTGGTGGTGATGGAGTCTCGGAGTGGTGGTGCACTGCCTGTAATCCCAGCATGAGGGAGGCTGAGAACTGGAGGTTCACTACAAGTCCGAGCTGTAGTGAGACCCTACACACACACACACACCCTAAAAAAGAAACACAATGTCCTCTGTTGCCCCATCTACCTCCTCCCATGCTGATGGGTTCTACCCGGACCTCACCCTCTTGTCTCATCTGTATGCTTGCAAAACCTCCTGTGTCATCATTTTTATTCGTTCCAAGTCAACCAGCCTGATTCATCTTCTTCAAAAAGTTTTGCAGCTGTGCTATACTTGCTCTAAAACTGTCCTGGGCCCCTAGCACCTCTAGGTTTCTGCTAATGCTCAATGTGGCCTACAACATCTTTGTCCCTCCTAGATTTACCAGTTGGAGCTCTAAGGTATCATACAGCAAAACTAGTCTACTAAAACAAGCCTACTAAAATACACACTTACCTGCCAGCCCCTCCCCTACCCTTGAATAAACCAGCTTCAGAATGCCAGCTCCACCCTCTGCCTCTGCAATCCACCCCCCTCAAAAGGCTCTTGTTTCCTCTGGCTCACACTCATATCTTCCTTCTCAGACAATGCCTTTCCTCAGCAGACACTTAATTACAGACTGTCACACAGTCTCTCATAATTGTAAGCCTTGTCTCCCTAGTTGGACCATATGTTCCCATAGTCAGAGGCCTTGTTGGTTTGTTCCTCCCCTTTCTTTCCCAGCCCGACCTAGGCTGGGAGAGCAGGCCTCCAGTAAGGAAGTGTTTCCCAGGCTTGATTCAGCTCTGGGCTGAGTGAGCTAGCTTCAGTTGATGCTTGTGACTGCTTCTCTTGTCCTATGAGGATACATTTTGCTGGAGTGACATTCTTCACCTGGTGATACAGGCTACAATACAGAAGGGAGCCCTGGGGACAGGCATGACTGTGGCTCTACCCTGACCCTGGCAAGGTCTTACTCCTAGATACCTTTTTACCCCTAACCAGGCTTCATTATTGTGAAACAAGGAAGCACCTTTTAGCTCTAGAATTTGGATTTTTGTCTTTAAGGCAGCCTTGGTTTCCAGGAATGGATGGGTAACACAACTGATTCCAATTCCAGCTGAGTATAGAAAGTCAAGCCACAGCCAGGAATGGCCACCTGAGAAGTATTTACACTGTGTGCCTCATCAACCTCATTTAATTCTTGTTGACGACTAGATTTTGTTCCTGCTCAGGTGTTTGATTCCACAGCCATCACCCTGGCCAGATCTGCCAGTACGTGTTGCCAGGGCTAAGCTAAACGTGCCTTGCTTCTTCAAACACTCCTGCCCTAAACAAAGACAATGGTGCAACTGTAATTTTTTGAGGAATCCTTTTTACATAAGTTTTCATCTCACAGTAACCTATAAGGTGGGTATTTCCATTCCTGTTAGATTGACAAGGAAGAAAACTGAGGCACAGAAAAAAGGCCACACAGCAGGGACAAACCAAACTGTCACTTAAATCCTGGATACTCTCAGTTCAGCTTTTCTCCCTCCCCTAGGGCAGGCTCTCAGCATCAGAGAGAATCCTTTAGAAAGCTGGCATGATTCCCAACTAGATGTAGTAGTACGTGTGTATAATCTCAGCACTCAGAAGCAGGAGGCTCAAATGTTTGAGCCCCGTCTAGGCAATTAAGTGAGTGTTTATCAAAAAGCAAAAAACAAAACAAAAAAAGGGCAGAGGCTATATAGTTCAATGTCAAGATCTTGAGTTCAATACCCAGTACCAAGGGAGAGAAAAAACAAACAACAACAACAACAAAATGATTTTTGTCCCCAGACCTTCCAAATGAGGATCTCTACAGATAAAACTCAAGAACCTGAACTTCATAAAGACTGAATTTTACTAGAGAAAACTGAGGCATAGAGATGTAAAATGACCTAATAAGGTCATACTTTGATTAAGCAAGTGTATTAAGTTACTACAGGGCTAGCAGTTGAGACCTCCTGGAAAATGTGTGACAGCATGGACTCTAAGGGAACTGGGCTCCACAGGAGATATAGTACAAAAAAGGCTGGTTCGGGAAAGTCCAGCAATACCTTCTCAGTATGGTTTAAGAAGCGCTGGGGAGTGAAGAACTATGTACAGAGCCACCACTGCAGCCTTCCCCTAAGAGCCCAGGGGACACCTTCCAGGGCCCAGCTGAGTTTATGGGAAGTAGGTCTCCAGCAGTGGCCCTGAGGGCGTGTCTAGCTGCTCCTTAGGACCAGAAAGCAAAGGCGATGGTGACTCAGTTCTGGCCCAGCCTCAAGCTAGCCTCCTTTAAATGTGAGATGAGCTCAGACTGGGGAAATGTCAAGCAAATCCTACTAGTGGAACAGATACCAGAGCAGGAAGCTGCGGGACAGGCTCCAAGGGGGAAGCAGAAAACTTGGAGAAAACGGGGATGAGGGGAAGAAAACTGAAGAGCCCTAGACTCTAAGCATGGCCCTGTCTCTCTCTAGATCCTCTACTCTTCATTCACTTGCCAATGGCCCTGTCTCTCTCTAGATGCTCCACTCTTTATTCACTTGTCAATAAACAGGGAAAACTCCACTGACTTCCTCTCAAGACTTCTGAGGTCAAGAAAAGTCTGGAAGATTATACAATATTTTACACTGTTGTGGGAGATTAGAGAAGCACTTTTACCTGCACTGAAACCAGGTGGTGGTGGAGTGAGGTGAGAGGCTGGCCTTTATCTAGTTCCCACAGAGACCCAAATATTATTGGGAGGGGAAAGTTATCAGGTGCCTACTATGTACTGGGTGCCTATATAAAATCTCACTTAATCCTCCTCACAGTTCTACAAGATAAATGATTATTTTTGAATCCAGATGAGGAAACTGAAGCTCAAAAAAAGTAATCTGTCCAATACTACACAGTGAGTGATGGATGCTGATTAAAACCCAGAGTTTGTGGCTAAGCTACACTACTTCCACTTCTGGGACAGCCATAGAAGAGATGGAACAGATCAGCTTGAATACCACCCCCTATTAGAAGCCTTCCTGATTTCTCTGCATAGATAGAACAACTCTCTTATAAAACCTCATAGATCATTAACACACATCTAGTAAGAGTAAGCATATTTTTCCTCTTACTCTGTGATCAGGCACACCTTTAAAAGGTAAAATGAGATGTAGCTACCAATAAGTGGCCTTAGAATCCTCAAAGTCAGGGCTAGAAGGACCCAAGAGACCATGCCATCTAACTCCCTTACTTTGTAGTTAAGAAAAAGAGGTCCAAAGAGAGGGAATCATTGTCTGAAGTTACACAGAATTTTAGCTTCAGAATCAGAAGCAGAACTCTGGCAATCTAGCTAACAGAATTTCAGGAACTCCATAATTTCAAAACCAACCTTAGGACAAGGATTGCTATTTTACAGATTAGGAAACTGACACCCAAGGAAAATTGACTTCCCTGAGAATGGGCAAGACGGTGGGGACCAAAGCTTTTAACGCTTCCAGTCAAAGGATCCCACCCTCTCTCCTCCTCACTGCAAGTAACCCATGTAATAGGCCAAGCACAGGGCACACAGTAAAAAGCTAATGGATGTGAAAAATTGTCATTATACACCAGAAGCAGGTAACACTTGACATTGACTTTGTCAGAGGCAGTGCACGGAACAGGCTCCCAGAGTCCTGGTTCAAACCTCTGTTGATCCCTGGCCTTTCGGGGCCTCATCTGAAGGATTAGGGCAAAAAGGGGAGTACAATAATTAAGTTTCATTTCCTGCTTCGGAGTTCTAGGATATTCTAGAGTTCTTTACAGCAGACCCCAGCTCTATGAAGCCACTCTCAGCTGGGACTTTTATTTCCCCATGCCACAGTAGAGGAAGAAAAAGCAGCCATGGTTCACAACTATGAACTGTTCCCAAGTGTCATTGTTCAAGCAGGCCCCACTCTAAAGAACAATGGGGAAGCATGTGGAAAACCCAACTGTCCTCTAACAGACATGTCATTGAGCATACTCACCTATTTTTTCAAAGTGACGAAAAGCAGCCAGAAATTAGGGTATAAATAAGGGACAGCCATCTCCCTGCTCTCTCAGAAAAAGAGGTGTGTTTCTGAATACACATTACAGTAGCAATGGAAAGGAGGGTAAAGAACCCTGGACTGTGCAGTCTTAGTCCTAGATCCCCGTGCCAGCTCTGACACAAACTGTGTGCTCTCAGGCAAACTACTTGCCTCCTCTGTGCTCAATTTAAAGACAGGTTGATAGTTCACAGAGTATATATACAGATGTTTCCTTTGATTGTTATGAAAACCTGTGAAGCAGGCACACACAATCGTCTTTTACAGATGGGGAAACTGAGGCTTGGAGAGGTCAAAGGTCTCACTCAAGATCGCATCCCTTAAAACTGGCAAAATTTAGGGCGCTAGAGGTCTTAGACTGCCAAACTCAATACTCAAGGGCAGTCAGGTTAAGACCCCTAACTGATTACCTTGAATCAATCTTAACAAAATCACATCTTGACTGCCCACTCTGGTGGCCTGCAAAGTTCTGGCCACAAACCTCACAACCTAGCTGCTTAACAGGCCGCACCTCCCTGCAAAATGTCATTACTCAAGTTGGCAAGAACGCAGCCCCCACCCCTAGCTGGGTCTAAATAAATGCCCAAGTGATATCACATCCTGCCGGCTCCAAAATAGCGTTCCCACAAGCAATCACAAAGTGCCAGGCCATGCAGGGCCAAGTGGGCAGGAATACTCAGCCCGGATTCCCTCCACACACTCAAGCAACTAAAGCAAAAGCCTCAGAGCTGGAAGGCCCCCACTCCCTCCTCTGCCAGAAAGCCTACCCCTCCACCCCCCACCCCCCTACCCGAGAGGTCTGAGGGCCTCCCTGACCCAGCACCAGCCTCTGCCCCAGCGCCAACCCATGGAGCCTCAGCCGCGGCCAGCCTGCGGGATGACTCCGGCCCGACCCGGACACCGTACCACTCACATTGCTTCAAGAGCTCCAGACACAAAGCCATGAGGGCCAGATGGGGGTCAGAGACCCAGAGACCGGGTAGAAACAGAAGAAGGGAGAGGGAGAGACAGGGAGCAGAGAGAAGGGAAGACAAGGGACCAGAGAGAAAGCACGGGGTGGGGTGGGGTAGGGTAGGGTGGCAAGAGCCCTGGCAAAGGAACAGGCTCAAAGGGAAGCCTTCAGCATCAGAGACACAGAGAGGTAAGACCACCAAGGCAGACGTAGGGAGCAGCGCAAAGCAGGGGACCCTGGTCCAGAGGTGGGGTTGCTGGCAGGCCTGAGCGAGAACAAGCAGAGACAGCGACAGGGACAAACTAAAGGAATGCGGAGCGAAGCTCTGGAGTCAGGGTGCTGGGCGTCCTAAAGGAGGGCCCCCAAGGTATCTAGTAAGTCCAGGCAGATATGGAGGACACCAAGAAGAGGGAAATTCCCGGAGGCTCAGAGGAGGCGAGACCCCAGGGACTGGGGGATACAGATTGGAAGACCCCCAGAGGATGTGCGGGAGGCTGGAGGCGGCCTGGGAGAGAATGGAGAATGTTTTGAAGGAGACCCCTCGAAAAAGAGATGGGAGTGCTCTGCGGGGTACTCTCAAAAAATGGAGGCACCCAGAAAGGGAGGCTGAGAGAAGAGAGGAGGGCTTTGAGATGGGACCAGAGATCGGGCAGCAAGGGAGGGGCCGAGAGGAAGCGCGAGGGCAGAGACAAAGAGACACCGAGCTGGAGAGAGACAAAGCGGACGCAGCAGGGACACGGGCCGGAAGGCTGGCGGCCGGACAGGAGGACCGAAGCGCCGGAGGGCGGGCGGCGGACAGAGGGACGCACAGACAGAAGGGAGGAGAAGGAAGGGGGCAGGGCAGGGTAGGGCCGGGCGGGGGCGGCGCCCGTCTCCTCGCGGGGCCGCGGCTGCTCCGGGCGGCGCTGGGCAGGCCCCGGGCGTCCGGGCTGAGGAGCCGGCGGCGGCGACGTAGACCGGACAAACGGACGGAGTGACGGACGGACTGGCGGCAGCTGCGGCCAGCAGCGGGCACTCACCCTCCTCCCTCACGCGGCCCGGCCCGAGGCTCCGGTTTTGTACGCCCGAGGGGCGGGGCCTCTGGGTTAAAGCCCCGAGTCGGCCCCGCCCCGCCCCGCCCCCCGCGTCAGGAGCGCGCGCGTCGCCCGGGACTCCCGGCCAGCCGGGGGCGCGCGCACACCGCTCCGCACGTGGTGTGGCGCGCGCGGAGCCGGTCGGACGCGCAAGCGCGCGCGCAGCTCCTGCGCGGCTCCCACACAGGCCAACCCGCTCCAGCAGGGAGCGCGCGCCCACGTCGGCACGCGCATGACCGAGCTGAGGGCCCCGCCCCTCGAGCCGCCCAGCCAAACCGGTTCCAGCTGGAACACGACGCATGCTCTGTCCGGGAACGTTGGTTTTAGTTCACCTCGTTGACACCTCGCTGTAACCAGGAAGCTGAGGCATAGAGAAAGCATTCTAAATGGTTTTCTCACTCTTTAGAGTAATTCTCACATCCTATTGACTCTGCCTTCTATAGGGATTTCTAGTTGCCTCCTCAGCTCCATGCTTACTTCACCCCTAGAAGTGGGTTCCAGTCCCATGCCTGTCTGATCTTGGACAGAATGAGCTTTCTCCCTCCCTGATCCTTCCTAAAAGCACACCTGTCCCGTGGCTTCTCCGGCGGTTCCTCCCCGAGAGTTCCCCTCCATGTATCCCCAGCCCAGATACGTCCCTGCGGGCGGGCTGAGCGCCTGCAGCAGGCTTTACAACCGCGGACCCACCTGGGTCCTCGCTGTCCTGGGTACCTGGTAAATTCCTGCCCAGTCTGTGCATCTGCTTTCCCCGAAAACAGAGTGAGAAACTGAAACTTCCATGCCTTCCAGGTTTGTTGTGAGGACTGAAGATAACAGTCCTCACAATACTATTACAGTGATTTTTGCTCTATGAAGGCATAATGACAAAAGCCGCTTTAAGCTATTGAGTTCCCTGCTTCTATCCTTTCCTTTGTAGAATCTAGGGAGCTGAGTTACATCCCATCCATTTATTTGTTTGTTTATTTATTTAATTGTGAGGCAGTAACGTGGTAAATTACCCAGGCTGGGCCACAACTTGTGATTCTATTCAGCCTCCCACTGAGTAGCTGGAATTACAGGTGTGCACCACCACACCAGCCACTGAGCCCTTTTAATGCTTGCTTTTGATGTACCCTTTCAAAGTAGTATATCTCCCCCTACTCTCAGTCAATGTGCCAACCAACACTGTACTCTTCACTTTGTTCTTAAATTGAGTTAGAAAAAGACTCAATTCATCATGGGCCCTGAAGCAGCCTAGGATAAGCTATCCATTTTATTTCTACCCTCCTACTTTAATAATACACTGCCTGGATGACCTGGGGCAAATCTCTCTCTGGGACTCACAGTCCTAAGTGTTCCCTAAAGAGAAACTGGATCAAGGCAAGATTTCACAGTGTGGCTCTTGGTTGAGTCCCTGAATCCAGGTCACTCAACTGAGAAGTAAGACTCATGGAGGCACAGGATTTGTACATTATCAAGTTTGAGATCTTTGGTATGGGAGCTGTTCCATGGTCTTTACTGATAGTGATAGGATCCTAGAAGATATTTATGAAGCACCTGCTGGGTAGTGAGTTCTTTCCCCTAAAGCTCCCAATCTGACTGGAATTCCAGCAAAGCTAAGTTGGCCAGATCCCAGCCTGAGGTGGGGGATAGGCAGGACTCAGGGATCCCTGCAACATCCATCTTGGGCTGGAGGTTTCCCTCCTGGGAGTGTGTGTGGGCCCCTAAGTCACTGTCTCAGACAGCTAGGAGTGGCAGGTAGGGCTGCGACAGCCCTCTCCACTGCACCTGGCTGTGGAACATGCCCTTCTCATCACTCCTTTGGCAGTTCTTCCCTCATACTGTCCATTCCACCCAGGAATTTACTTGACTGTTTTCAGAAACCACCCAGGTCTGGGCTTATTGCTATGACCTCTCTCATTTGCTGCCCTGTGTAAGCTACCATTGATGCCCCAACATTACTTTATTACCCGCTTCTTGCCTTTCAGTTAAGGCCCCTCATAGCAGCCTGAGTGTGGAAAATAATTTTCCATGCCACTTAGCAGAAGCCAATGTCTTTTTCACAGCCTGTGGTCAGCCTAACACTCCCTCATCCAGCTTCATCTCTCACCCCTTGCTCTCTCTCCAGTCACCTTGGGCTCAGGTCATTTGTACTGCCCTCTCCTATGCTTGGAAACATCCCAGAAACCACTTAAGTCCCTTGATTCCTTTCAGTCTTTGCCCAGATCTCTTCCTCAATGAGCTGTAGCCTCGCTACCCTGTTTACACCGTAACACCCCTCCCTTCATTCGCCAGCATTCTCAGTGCCTTGCTACTTTCCAGTGAGCTATATGTGCACTTATCTTTATTATTTGGTCTGTCCACTCTGCAATAGAATATACTTGCCATGAAAGCAAACGTTCCTATTTTGTTTACTGATATGTCCCTAGTACATAGGGCCTGATCCATAGAAGTTGATCAAAAAACATTCATGGAGCTGAGTGTGGTGGTACATGCCAATAATTACAGCCCTCAGGAAGATCAAAAGTTTAAATTCAGCCTAGGCAACTTTGTGAGATCTTGTCTGAAAATTTAAAATTTTTTTAAAAAGGGCTCAGTGTAAAGGCCCTGGGTTCAATTCCTAGTGCTGCAAAACAAACAACTAACTCAATACATCTATGGAGAAAAGGGCCACCTCACTGCAAGGTTTATGTCCTTAGCCATTCTAGGACTTCTAAGAAATTTTTAAAGCTTCTTAATCTCTGCTTCTTTGGAATGACTTCTTCACCTCTCTAGGGTAAAAGCACTTCCTGTTTGGTCTTGTCCAGCAGTCTGCCCTCCAGCCCTACTCACTATTTCCCTCAGCTGTCTGCTTAGGAGCTTGATGATCCACACAACCAGCACACAGCAGACACTCAGCCAGGAATGTCAGAGTGCTGTTCAGGAAGTCTGCCTTCTGCCCAGTGCCCTTTGAGGGAAGATGCCCATTTCAGCAGCAGGGAATTTTGCTCTTCATCTCTTGTTCGCGGAAGACCTCCTAAATCCACTATCACTCTTCAGTCCTTTGGCCCTACCGTGGCTTCACCGTCTCTTGTTGGGACTACCACCTCAGCCTCTAATCCATCCTGCCCATGCAGGCCAATGATTTTCTCTGGAACAACTATGACTATACCACGCTTTTTTTCTCCAGTAATGAGGATTGAAACCAGGATCTTTGCATTAAACCTCATCCTTATTCCATTTTTTAAAATTTTGAGACAGGGTTGTTCTAAGTCACTAAATTGCCAGACTGAGCTTGAATTTATAATCCTCCTGCCCCATCCTCCCAGAGTGCCATTATTGCTGATGTGCACTGTCACCCCCAGCTTACACTACCCTTCCTTCCCACAGCCTTGCATGCATCCCTCCCCACAATGGTGCACTCAAGGCTTTGAAGTCAGGCTGGAAACTGACCTATTTGCCAGGTGACCTCGACTGACACTTCCTCTAGGCTGCAGTTGCTCTGTGAGACATCTGCAAATGTGTATGTATGTGGGTTAACGGGGTTAAATCAGGAATGACAGATAATATGTTTTTCTCTTGGCCACAGCAGATATCACTGATCAATGATGGCATACTTATCTGCTTAACCAAACCTCAGTCCTGAGCCCTAGGGATCAGAAATAACATAAGAATTGAAGTCTATCTGCAATCTCTGGAATCTTTGAGATTCCTTTTAGCCCTGATGCTCAGAATCAGATGGGATGAACAGATGGGAGACTGCAGTATAATGAGTAGAGAGAGGGGTGGGCTAGACTTGTGGGATAGGTTTTGGGAACAACGTTGACTGGAGAGATTTTTGTCAGCTCCCCTTCCTCTGTACATGGATGACAAATGAATCAGGGAAGAAACTATTCTGGGGGATGGGAGAAGGGATAAAGAGGGGAGGGGAGGGCATCCTGTGACCTGGATGGTCATAGATGGGAGGTATCTAAGGGTCCCTGAACCCAAATTTCACAACACAGAAAATGTGAGGCCCTAGGAGGGGCAGGTACTTACAGCAGAACTGGAACCAGAACTTGGGGCCTCTGACCAAAGAGCCAGGTATCTCCTGAGCCCAGAATGTATCACAGCTTAGCTTTGATTGCTAGTACAGTCAGGGAATGACTCGTGTGTGTGTGTGTGTGTGTATGTGTGTACGCACGTGCGTGTGTGTGTGTATGTGCATATACACATATATACACATGTGCAGGCACAGAAAAGGCAGCTGATTGGAGCAAGGGTGCCCTCCAGCAGCCTACCACTGGTGATAGGAAAAGCTTCCCAAGTGATTCAGGAGGTGTGGGAGAGACACAGAGAGGAGGATAGGAGGGCCAGAAACTGAGGGGGAAGGAAGAGAAAAGATTCAGGAGATGAGCATGACTGAGGGAAAGAGACAGAAGGCAAATATGGTGAGGGAGAGAGGAAGGGGTGGGTGGCAGAGTAAGAAAAGGGAAGGAGCAGGCAGGAGGATTTTCTGTTTTTTCTCTTTCTCAGACAGTGGAGAGGCAGGATCAGCAGTAGGGGTCATAGTACCATGCTCTTCCCAGGTGGTCCTTCAGCTGGGGTGGGAACGTAGATTCAGGTGAAGCTGAGCTGCCCCCCTCCCCCCATTCCAGCTGGAGTTAACTGGCCTGCTAGTCACCTGCCAGAGCTATTTTTGGAATGTGGAATCTGGGTCAGAAGTGAGGAGGGAGGGGGCAGTGGCAGCACTGGCAGCTGGAAGCTGCCAGCTCTGAGTGGGTGGGCAGCTCCATGTCCTTCCACAGTCAGTGGAGGGGGCGGTCCCTGCCTGACTTTCACTGCCTCAGTATCTGCCCCTCACCCACACCTCCCCACCTGCCTGTATCTTGTCTACATGTATATGTGCCCACGTGAGCCGCACAAAGACATTTATATCCCTCTCAAACATGGAGGCTCTGAGTAACCCCAGCGGGGGTGACTTCTTTTTTTTTTTTTTAATGTATTTAGTACGGGGTCTACAGGGTCTCACTACACAGATCAGACTCACAGTGATCCTCCTGTTTTCAGCCTCCCAAGCACTGGGATTATAAGCACTCACCACCACACCCAGTCTCATTCAACATCTCAGTGTGCCCCAGGGGTGGGACCGGATCAAACCCTGGTCCCTGTGCCTGCCTAAGCAGGTGCTTTAGTCTGCTGAGCTATCTGGCCAGCCCAGGGTGAATATTTTGAGACACTTATGAGGAGGGGGACCTCCTGAGCAGGGATGACTCCTACAGGGAGACAGTGGCTGAGAGGGTGCATGTGTGTCCAAGTGGAGGGAGAAAGGTGATTATGGGCAAGATTACCATGTACGGTTGTAAAAGTTTTAATTGATTAAAGATGCCACATAAAAGGTGTGTGTGTGTGTGTGTGTGTGTGTGCGCCATTCACAATATAGGCATAATTGAAGTACAGTTATTATGATAACTTTCTGGCAGATGGAAGCAAAGAACCTTATTCTAATAGAAACTAGACATCATGATCTTTTCATCAGCGAAGTATTTTAACAAGGATCTCACTTTAAGTCAGCACCAATCTATATCATGGACCAGCTACAGCTCTGGTCACAGACTTGAAAATCTAGTAGCTTTTGTTTTCCCTTTGTTGAGTTTACTTGCTGAGTATGAGGCCAGCAAGGGACAGAGGAAAGAAAGCAGGTATGAAGTGGTCACCATGGAGATGTGCAGAGAGGGCTGACCAGGAATATTTGGGAGCATGAGTTTTTTTGGTGGCCCTTATCCACTAGAGGCATGCAAAGGCCATGAGCCTTTTAGCAGACACATGTACATGTGTGCAGATGTATGTTGCTGTAGGCAGATGTGTGTGCATATGGGAATATCAGTATGCATGTGTTTTTGTGTCTGTTTTCATATCATGATAGGCCCAGCAGTACAATCTTTTATGTATGCCTATAAGTACACATGCCTGGGTGGGTACGAGATGTTGCTGCCTGATACTTTCTTGACTATCTTAGTTTGGGCTAAGGACTCCAAAATTAGACTAATGGGAGTCTCACATTTCCACATATAATATCAAATGCTGGTTTATCCCTATGGGATATACTGGGGCTGCTGTGATTCATTGAATGACTGATCTCAATTCTAAGCTCCTCTTTGTATTCATGCTCTACAGTGGCTGAGAGGGTGCATGTGTGTCCAAGTGGAGGGAGAAAGGCGGTTATGGACAAGGTTACCATGTACGGTTGTACAAGTTTTAACTGATTAAAGATGCCACATAAAAGGTATGTGTGTGGCCTTCGACTCACGTGACTTGCTTTGATGAGTTGGATATTAGCGGATGTGCCACAAAGAGAGACTTGAAATGTGCTTGCACAATGAGGTCGCCTCTGATTTGTCTGCTGCTACCGTGGGAAGAATGTGCCCTGGCTAGGCGACTCACTCCTGGCCACTCTTTGATTCAGGATATAGGGCAGTGATGAAGAAATTTTTAGAGCTTTCAATGATAACAAAAAACTGGCTGTGCATGCATGACATAGGTTCACTATCATTGATATAGGGGATGTAGAGTAGAAGAAGCTGACTTGCAAATCATGAATAAGAACAAATGCATCTTATTGTAGGCCTCTGAAACCACTTGCTTATTAATTCAAAACATTATTGTTGGGGCCGGCGAGATGGTTCAGTGGTCTAAAGCGCCTGCTTAGGAGGGCTCAGGCAACTGCGGGGACTGCAGTTCGATCCCCGGCACCACATGCTGCGCCAGCGCCACCACCAGGGCAGGCTGAGCCAGCCACAAAATGAATAAATAAAGAAACAAACAAACACAACAAGCAAACAAATAAATAAATAAAAATAAAAAAA
>PVKN010021491.1:0-15517 GCA_004027915.1 Capromys pilorides
TTATCTGAGTTTTGTTTCTGAGGGTTTTTCCAGATTTATTTTGTCACTTTGGCTGTACCATATATCTTATTCACTGATGATAAGATAATTGGAAATAATATTTACTGATTCAACTGATTCAACTGTAGCAGATCCTTACTGAGGACTCGCAGAAGCTTTTATTAAGTTTTGAAGAGGTAGAATAACTAGCAAAGTGCAAGATGAATAGAATAAGTTGATTCAATATTGATACTTTAATCAGTAAATCTTCACAGTTATGCAAGAGAAAATGCTACTGGAAAGAAATACGCTTCCTATACTAATATATTTTCACTTTAAATCAGATCAGCTTTGTCTTCATTTTTCATTGCTTTCTCCTTTCAAGCTCGCTGAGATCTCAGGCTGGTGCGCACATGCCGACTTCAGCCAACTGTCCAAGTGTAAGAGCACAAGAGGACAGAGATGAGGCAAATAAAAAAGGAGAAATGTTAGATTTTTTTAAAAAAAGCTAATTTGTCACTTCACTCATCGCACATGAACTGAATAGACTTCTAACCCTTAAAATACTTTTCCCCCCTCTTTTTATTACTTGGAATCTTAAGAGCTTTATCATTTGCAGTCATAAAATGAAAATATACACCAAACCCTCAAAGGGCAAGTATGAAATTAAATTATATTTGGGCAGCTGTAACCTTTTAAAGCGATCAGATTCCAGTTAATGTATTTCTTCCTGTTCCAAGTGCTGCCATGGTGTTTGATGGTGGGAAGCAGTCCAAAGGGCATTGGGAGATAATAAATTCACTGTAAATTTCACCCCAAGGCATGTCTCGATCCACCAAGGCCTCCATTTAGCAAGGCTGACCTAAAACTCTTGTCACATCCAAAGGTCATTTAGGTTGGGGTTGGTGTGTCCCATCTATCTTCCCTTGATGTAGAGAGTGACAGTCGAAGCAGGATTGAGCTCATAAACAGTCATCTGAATATAAAAAAGAAACTATCTCCAGAGGAGGAGAACTAGGAGAGAGGAGAACGACCCGTTACAGTGGCACTGGCAAGGGCTGCGCTGTTTGCAAAGTCGGTGAGGGGTGGGAACTGCTTCATAGCTTCTCTGTCAGAAAACCCACTGACTGGCTTGAGAGGAGCATTAGTAGATTTGGTTGATTAAGAGTTAAATCCTCTTTCTTCTTGTTTTTATGTTTGTGTTTACTTTCAAAGCTTGAGGTAATGTTTAGTACTTTTGAAAGACTAAAATGTTCAGCTACTTTTGAGAAATAACAATGCCCTTCCACTCCTTTACATCCTTTTAAATTAATGAAACCATGTATAGAATCAAAATAGGAGAAAAATTCAGTTTAAAGAAATAAAGCTAATAGTTCCACAAATACAGTGATTTTTCTATTGCTGTCTTACTCTTTTACTCGATAATGGTAAAAATATGTATAACACAAAGTTTACCGTTTTAACCAGGTTTAAGTATACAGTTCAGTAGCATTGAGACCATAATGTTGTCTATATGTTTTCACTGTTTCCAGGGTATTTTTCTCATCCTGAACAGAAACTATACACACCAGTGATTTCCCATTCCCCGTTTCTCTTCTCCCCAGATCCTCAGTAGCTTCTGTTCTCCTTTCTATCTCTATGGATTTACCAATTCCAAGCACCACATACCCTAAATGATGTCACACAGTATCTGTCCTTTTGTGTCTGGCTTATGTCATTGAGCATAATGTTCTCAAGTTTCTTCCATATGTAATCATTTATTTTTTGCAAAAAACCATGACAGCTATTTATAAATATTAAGAATCATAAATGAATTCTCAATCAAAATTATCCTACGTAAAATAGATTTTCAGAGAACTATTAGAAAACACTGGGTGTAAATAATTAAAATTAAATTATTCTGAGTCTTCTAGTTGATTTAAAATATTTTCAGGAAGGGAGAAGTGGTTGTTCATCAAGTTCTAAGTGCATGGAACAGTGATGGGGACATAGGTACCCAGTAAATACATAATCCACTAAAATACTATATATCAGAAAAAGAAAAACTTGTATAAATATTTTAATATTCAATTTATTAACACACCATCAAATTAATACAAGTTACCTTTGGCATCTACAATTATGAGAGGTGCTCAAAGTGGCAGCTTTAAGACATTTATTAGTTTGGTGAACTATAGAAATGTGTATGCATTTTTTGGCAGACTCAATGAATGAACAAATGAATCAATGAATTAATTTAAAACAGGAGTTAACATATTTATCTCTCCATACTACTTTGATAATACATGAAAAGTAAGTACTAGAAAACTGAAAAAAAATAATTGTGATCAGAGAGGTTGATGAAAATAAAATACATGCAAATACAAGGTGTAGTTGCAGAGTATTTTCGCTTATTATGTTAGTTAATTTAAGAGTTAGGTGTGTTTTGACATAGTGTAGATGGCTCAGCTTTGTATTTTTCTGTTGTAGAAAATAAAGTTTGGCGAGCATGCACAGAAGCAAGGAATAGAGCTTTGCATGATTAAATCCTTAGTACATGTTACACAAGATCAAATATTTGAGGAAGGACGAGACTCAGAATGGTGAAAATTGTGTCTGTACATTTATTGTATAATTGATTTTGAATCAATTTTAAATAATTTTTTAAAAGTGATTAGGTAAATGTTATTCGAGCTATAGGTGGGACTGGAGGTGAACCAAGCCATGCCATTTAATTCTCTCTATTGAATCTACATTAATTTCACAGAACTATATAATTATGTTGTCTCTTTTCTTACACCACTAGAGCTCCCATCCACAATTCCAGATATCTGCCACATACTAGAGCCTCACCTGCTTCTTTCCAGGACTGTGGACCTGTCACGCTCCCCGTAATGACCAGCCTGCTCTCCTCATATTCCCTACTCCAGCAACATAGCTCCACTGCTTGCTTGCAGGGTTCTGGGTCTTAATAGTTCCGGGAAGTCTTTCCTAACCCAGATGTACATAGCACGCTCTTTTGTGTCTTCTCATAGTTTTGCATACTTCTGTTCTTTGATATTTCTCACATTTGTAATTTAACATTTCATCTGAGTACTCATCTCATTGATAATGTTCTTGTTCTACTTAACAGCTGTGATGCTAAAATCACAGAATAAAACAGGGATGTTATACATGCTGTAAATCAATAAAAACATGAATAATAAAAGTAATAAGTATAACACTTTCTCCATATTTAATTAAATTGTCCCTAATTTTTTTTAGAAATGTTTTTAAAAAATAGTTAATGGAGAAGGAAACTAAATGGAAATACTTTACTGGCAGTAGCGAAGAAGAAGAGGACAGAGGAGAAATGCTAGACAACCATTTCTTTCACATTTCTTGCTCCTCCCTTCCCCACTTCCTCAGTACCATAGTTCTCATCAGAAATACGCAGCGTCTGTTAGAAGCCCTGTGCAGTTACACCCCAGAGCTTATCTTTCTCTCTAAATTTGTCTTAATTATTGTTCTCATGTTACTGAGACAGAATACCCAAAGCTCAAAGTTAGAAGTGGAAGGGTTTATTTAGCTCACAGCTTGTAGAAGTTTCAGTCTATAATCAGCTGGTTCCAACACAGGGTGGACGGCAGAGGGCATCACAGAACAAACAGATGATGGGACGAAAAGCAGCAAAGCAAGCAAGAAACCTTGAGCCAGGTGTGGTAGTGCATGCCTGTAATCCCTGCACTTGGGAGGCCGAGGCAGGAGAATCAGTCCATGCAAGTTTGAGACCAGCCTGGGCTACAAAAATGAACTCAAGGCCAGCCTGAGCTGCATCGTGACACCCTGTCTCAAAAAGTCCAGAGGGGGAAAAAAAAACCCTTAACAGTTCCTCTTAGACTCTACCTAGGCTACTGAGTTAAGTTGGTGCCAAACCAATCAGTGGACTGATTTAGTAATCACACACCCTTAATCCTAGCATCACACACTAGATTTGGCCACCTCAAAAAAAAAAAAAAAATCTGTGACCACATGAGGCTTTGGGGGAACATGTAAATGCAGCCTTAACACATTATGTTGCACAGTAGTTGGGGTTGTGAGCTCTGAAAAAAAAAGTCTTGCATTCCATCCTCAGCATTGTCTCCTTCTTTTGTGACTTTGGACAATTGACTTTTACTTTCTCAGGGGCTTAGTGTCCCATCCAATGATGATGCTAGATGTGCTGAGAAGGTTCTGAGAGAGAATATGTGAGTGTGGGACCAAACCAATGTTCTGTACGCTTGCGATTGAGATTTTTATTGCTATTGTGTGATATTCTATGTTAATTTCACCCAAAATTTAGATTCATTTATCTTAAATTGTATACTCAAAGAGCCAACACTAATATTATCATGTAATACTTTATTTTAAAGAAATACAAGGGGGCGGGCTGATGAGACAGCTCAGCAGTCTAAAGCACCTACTTAGGCGAGCTGAGGCAGGTGCAGGGGACAGCAATTTGATCCCTAGCACTACATGCCACTCCAAACCGGCCCGTAGGTCAGGCTGAGCTGACCTAAAAAAAAAAAAAAAAAAAAAAAATTCAAGGGGAAAGAGGAAGGAAAAAGTAATAGAGAAGCCATAAGAGGAATTTCTTTCTTTTAACCTATTACATCTGTTACCTGTTTATATTAATAGTGGAACAGAGCAGCACTAAAAATGTAACAAGTTTTAAGTAGCTGGGTACCTTCTATAGGGAGAGGAAAGTCCTGTTACCAGGGTTCAAGAAACCTTATCCCTTGAAGAAACTTCCAACTGTGGTTCTGCAAGCTGTCATTGTTTACTCCAAATATATAGGAAATCCCTCTTTCTACTGGCCTGCAGGTAGGGGATTGCAGCTCTGTCCCACTGCAACAGAGGTGGGAAAATTTGCATAATGTTGATGCTTGGAAAGTCCCAGGACGTGTGATAGGTCTATATGGTGCGTGACATAACAGAGAACAGATTTCTGACACTCCCTGGTGCTTAGCCCTTGACTAGTGACTGAACACAGAATTGTTGTGGTGACCTCTGCACTGAAACGCAGAGCTCCTAGCGTAGTGACTAGCATGGCACAGTTGCATGGAAGCCTGGTTTGCACATTTCCCATCCCTGTAGGTGGTAAGTGTGTCCAAGCATCCAGCAAGTATGTATTGTGTGAGTGTAGTATTTTTTTATAATATAGAGTGTAATACAATGTTTGTACTTAATATGAACTGGCACAAAAATTGTCTATGAGTTAGAATGATCCTTTTTTGTGATTTTATTACTAGCCCTCCCATCCCCTTGACACACACAATTTATTGGGGTAAAATGAACAATGATTTGACAATCATGAACTTAGCCAAAGAGAGGCATTTGCTTTAGCAATATCTCTGGTTATCAACCAGCTTTCCTATATTAGAAAAAGAGTATTTGGTAAGGACAGTCTTTTTTTTTCCTTTTGAATAAAAATTTCTCTTCTTATTGTTGCTTTGAAAGGAATCTCAGCAGTACTTTTCTACTGAATTAAACTAATTAAATACCTAAGTACAGTCACTGATATATAAAGAGATTTGAAGAGCCCTCCAGCCAGTGTCCTCCTTACCTTACCAAATGGAGAGGTATTTACTGGTTGGTGACCTCAGGGATAGAGGCAGAGTGTTCCTCCTCCCTTAGTAATGAACAGCGAGTCTGGAGCAGCATAAAAAGGGTCAATCGAATAGGTCAAACATCATATGGGGAGGCAGATGTTGGAACATATTGTAATGGATTACTGTGTGGTACATGAAGATGGCTCGTGGAGTAGGAAAGCAGAGAGGGAGGGAGGAAAGAGAGAGAAACTCTCAGTTGTTTCTTCTTTTTTATATATATAACACGCATGAAATGTATCTGTATTTTTAAGAAAATGCTTTAATTATCGAAGCGAAAATGTTTCTCCCTTAGCTGTTGAAGATTTACTACTGCATAATAAAATGCAGAAAGCCTTTAAACAGCGCTGCTTCTTTACACGCTGCGGTTTCTGAAATGTGACAGAAACAGCAGGAGGGCATCCTACCTGTGGAAAAGGTCTCAAGGTTTAAGTGAGTTCACATGGACCTCTAGTTCTTAGTGAGGTGCCACCCTCCCACCCTCACAGCACTCACCCCTCATTGGTAGCTGCTTACTACATCCAAGTAGCACATTTCCTAAAACTGGAATCGAAGAGAAAGATTTTCAGTGTGCTATTAATATTTAGTGATAGTAACTTTCCATATCACTAGTATGTTTAGGCATGATAGCGCTTTAGTAATAAAAATACACTAGGGGCAGATGCAGCAATTGCTTTTCGTTTCCCAGCCTTTCTGTGACAAATCAACCAGGAGTGATATTTTTGAGGACGTCCAGGTCAACCTAATGGTAACTTCTGCCTCGGAGACCCATGTCTCCGCAGCCATATTTCCCAACTGGCTCACCTGTTTTCTCTGAAGGAAGGACACTTCTCTTCTGAAGCTGAAAATCTCTTTTCCACTGTGGCATTCACTTTTCAGGATCTGATGTTATAAATCCTATGCTCTTGAAGCTCCGGCTTACTTAATTTTTAAATTAAGCTTCCTTGACATAGAGGGCACTAGTAGCTGTTCTGTGTATGAAGAAATCTGCTGGAATGAGTCTGAGTGTAGGTATTCTTTCCTTAAAATGTTTCTTACCCTCAAGTCTCTTTAGGAATTGTCTCCTTGACATGAATTCCTTCCAGTCTCTGCTCGCCCTTGGCACTCTATTCCAGGTGAAGTTTTCTGCCTCTTCCTATTCACTTCACCTCATCGCTCCCTCCGGATCTGTGCCAGAGCTGGTAAAGCAGCAGGACAAATGATCCACCCCTCAGTACATCCATCCACTGTTATGGCTTCTACCCAAGTTCCGAGGGAGCCTGTCCCTTCGCTTCTCTATCCCTAGCTTTTTTATCCTCACACAGGTTTGACCAAGAGCGGCCTTGTGAGGGTGGGCGGGCTGCCAGACCAACTGTCTAGTGGTGTGCTCTGCAGCGGGCTTCAGAGTGACTCTTGTCAGCATTGTTCCGAGGCCTGCTTTGATAAACTCGGCATTCCTTGGTGTAAGCAGGGAACAAGGTGCCCTTCCCGGCCCTCATCCTACCTCTCCTGCAGGAGTTTGAAAATTAGAGAATAAAAACATTACATGTCTTACAAGTATATGTAAAATTGGTTGGAGAGGAGACTACTGATCTGTGTTAGTCTGCTATTTTCATTATTATTGTGGATATTTCGATAACAGATGCATCCTCTTATGAAACAATACCTTTGCAAGTTGCCTTGATAGGATTTGCCTCTAAAGTCAAATTCAAATACAAGAAGAACTCTGATAACTCGATGAATCAGTCCGATTTTGTACCAGAGATTGAGTACAAATGGGTTGCTAAAAGGAGACAGGGGAATGGCTCCTAAGCACATGAAATGATGCCCATTATCATTGCAGAAGCTTGAGAATATGCCATTTCATACCCACTGAGTAATAATATTAAAAAGACAATCGCAAGTGTTGACAAAAATAAGCACAGTAACTAGAACCCTCATATATTGCAACCTGAATGAGAAAGAATTTAGCAACTTTGAAAAGTTTTTAAAAAGTAAATAGAAATTACTTATGAAATTACATATGCTGAGTCATATGTATGACTCAGCAAATCCAGCATTAGGAATCATATAGCCAAGATGATAAAAATACACAAAGACTTTAGCTGAAATGGTCATAGCAGGATTACTCATGGTATCCTAAAGCTGGAAACTATCCAAGAGTCCGTCATAGAGATAAACAGGCTGGCCAAATAGCTCAGCAGATGAAAGCACCTGCAAACAGGTGCAAGGGCCAGGGGTTTGATTCCCAGGCCTACCATGCCAGCCTCACTCCCAGGGCATGCTGAGATGGCAGCTGAGACTGGGCATGGTGGTGTGAGCCTGTAATCCCAGCTCTTGGGAGGCTGTAAACAGGTGGATCACTACGAGTCTGATCTAGTAGTGAGACCCTCATCATCCTGCAGACCCTTCCTTAAAATACAAAAGAAAAAGGAGAGAAAAATAGATTAAAAAAGTGCTCTGTATTCATACAAAGCAATATTCTGTTCAGTAATATAAAAGTATGGCTAAAAGGCTGATACATGCTGTAACATGGAGAGACTTCAACAACAATGGGCTAAGTGAAAAACTGTCTGATCTGTCTCTTTGCCAGTCTATCTCTAGTTTCCCATTGCTTAGCCCTCATACTGATGAGGAGAAAGCAGGTTTACTTTGCAGGCGGCATGGAGTAGGTAGAAAGAACAAGTTCTTTTATTTGAAAAACAAGAACAGAGTCTCTTATATGCCTACAGAATAAATTATTTACAAAATTTTTGTAAACACAGAAACATCTTAAATATTTTGTTGGCTGATTTGTTGAAACTTTGACTCTGTGACTTCCACATGTTGATCCTTTTGCCTAGAAGGTCCTTTGACATTATCTTTACTTTCTTGAAGATTTTTTGTCTCTGTGACTTTGAGTGTCCTAAATGCTTTACTGAAGTGCACTTGTGCAGTATTTGTCCTTTTACAACGAATTTATTTTCTTAGCATGGCTTAATATCATCAAGGTTAATCCATATGATTGCGTATGTCAGACATTTCTTCCTTTCTCGGAGTGAATAATACCCCATTTTATATATGCCACTATACATTGTGTACTGTTTATCCACTGAGAAATATTTCAGATGTTTCTGCCATATCACGATTAGAACTAACGATGGGCACACGGTATTCTTTTCACAATTCTGCTTTTAGTCCCTCCTGGTATATAACCAGCAGTAAGACTGACAGAGCATATACTAATTTCATGCTTAGCTTTTTGAGTAACTTAAGATTTCCCACAGAGGAATCAGCGTATCACCTTCCTACTGCAATTCACAGACTTGAATTTCATCTGTGTCCTTCCCATCCTTTCTGTGTTCTGTTTTCTGATAGTGGCCAGACTAACTGGTATGATTTGCTTTTGACTTACATTCTGGTTGTTTGATGCTTTGTCAGCTAGGAGGCAGAACATAATTGATTAGGCAGTATATGTATGTTTGACACATCCATTATGAATTTTTACATGTTTGGCATGTGACTTGTCTGTTGGCACTTTTCCCCTGGAAGTCAGCATATTTAAGTTCCATGCTGCTCCTCATAGGACAACTTGAGGAACATGAAAAGGAAGTGCTGACAATGTTGTTCAAGGTCCATGTGTGACAAAAGTTGCTCTGATAATTTGCTATGAAGAAACATTACGAAAAATAATGTACAGTCCAAATTTATTCACAGTGAAACATGTTAATATGTTTTGAAAGATTTTCTCCAGTACATTAGTTTCTCTTTAAACTCCACATTTAAGTTACATTAAGAGGCTGAAATTAAGCTATAAAGATAACACTTACAGAGCCTTGAAATCACTTTCGGAATTATTTTCCTAACAAATGCTATTCCCTCTCCCTTCTTTGAAAAAAAACCTAAGGAACATAAAAATACTTTTCTACATATCAAATTTAACATATCTTTTCAGGTTTATTCAGACTTTAAAGGAATATACTCAAGTATTTTTAGAACAGTAATAAATGACAACGCAATTTCTTAAATTTCGTTGCAAATGTTGAACCTACTATACATATGCTAAATATTTCTGTCAAATGTCAGACTCTGTCCAAAAAACAATCAATCTTCTGTTTCTGTATGTATATGTGACATGGAAGGTGCTATTAATTAGGAAGATTTTAGTACTGTAATTGTCTTTGTATAACGTAAATATATGTTTTCTACTGTGAAATTTTAGAACCTACTACAATTTATCCTGGGATAAAAAGACTTTCTTGGTTGCCAAAGAGGATAAACAAGGCTGGGGATAGGTCAGCGGTGTAAGTGCCTGCCTGGCAAGTGAGCGGACCTGGGTTTGACCCTGAGCACTGCATGCTGTGCTGCTGAGCTGACCATCAAAACCAGGCATGGTGACACACGGCTGTAATCATGGCACAGGGGAGGCTGAAACAAGAACATCACTGTGAGTCTGAGCTGCATAGCAAGACCCTGTAGCAAACAAACAAACAAATAAATAAATATGTTTTTTAAAGAAAGAGGATAAACAGCTTCAACTTCATCCTTCTGTGTTAAGTTAAACTCTGCAGGAGAACTAAAGCACAAACTCATTCTTCTCATTTGAATAAATAATAAAATGCGTATAAATTCATTTGTATTTAGATGTTGTGTACATATTTTATACTTTTTGGGTGTCTTTTTATTTGATAACTGATATTATCTGAAGAACAGGATACTCCCTGTAAAATACAATTTATTTACCAAAGCCAGCATGAAGTGGTTGTATATTCTTGGCATTTTCCCTCCAGATAATGGTGGTGTAGTAGTTCGTAGGTTATTGTTAGGCATCAATATTTTTATCATGCAGCATTTAAAAAGGCAGATTTTCATTCATCATCTTAATTTCTTTCTTTACTTCAAGTTTTTTTTATATTCATATCTCATATATTGTAAAGAAGTAGATAATTTGAGGAAAAAAACTGTAAAAAGGACAGAAAGAGAAAGTGAAAACAGAGGCCTAGAGACATGACTTTCCACTGTCTTTCCAATGAGGTCGTCCTTCCTTACCGCCTAACTCATGCCAGGAGCAGAGGAAGTTGGTGAGATCCAGCCATGCACTATGGTGTGCTGCAGGATCCAGGGCAGGTGACTGCACCTTTCTCTGATTGCCTCAATATGCAAGAGGGAGAAGTCAGAAAAGATTCTAGTTAACACAGAGCAATAAAGAGCTAGCTTCCTACTAGGTATATAGCCCAAAGAAATTAATTCTACTTGTAGAAAAGATATCCCCATTTTCCTGTTCATCACACTACTATGCCTATAACCAAGAGACAGAATCAACTTACCTTAACTATCATTTATCACCAAAAGAATAGATAAAGCAAATGTATACATAAGGGAATGCTACCCAGGCCTTACAAGGGAAGAAGTCTTGTCATTTGTAACAACAGAGATCAACCTAGAAGACATCATGTTAAGTGAAAGAGACTAGGCACAGAAAGACCAGTACCATATGATTTTACTTACATATGGAATCTAAAAAAGTGGAACTAATAAAAGGAAAAAATAAAATGGTATTTACAGGGTTTGGGGGAGAGTGAGGAAGTTATTACTCAATGAATAAAAAAATTTAGGATAAAAGAAGAAAAACAGAATTAACCTTTGAACTAAAAAAATCCTATATCATGGTTGTTTTATTTTACTCTATTTTATGTGTTTCGTACAGGGTCTAAAGAGTCTGACTACACAGTCTGGACTCAGAGTGATTCTCCTGTTTTCAGCCTCCCAAGTGTTGGGATTATAGGCATGCCACCACCATGCCCAGTCTCAATTGCCCTCTCAGTGCACCCCAGGGATGCGGGCCAGCAGGGCAGGCTGGGGATTAAACCTAAATCACAGTTTATATATACTAATAACCATACCTACTACAAGATACCTTTTATTCTCTGATGATAAATATTTTAGATTCAATGATTACATGGTGCCCATCCGTTCGACAGAGGGAAGGCAGTCCTTCTTTCTTCAAAATACTTAAGAATGTCTATGTGCTTTACCTCTGTTCTGTTATCACTTGAAGTACTAAAATTTCTCAAATATTCTTTATGCATTCTTTCCATCCATAGTTTTAAAATGATTTACACAAATATTTTAGACTTATCATTAGAGGAGTATATTCAGATTTGCATTTTATTATGCTGTGATTTTAAAATTAAGTTTTCTTATCCTCTCCAGTTATGAAGTAAATGAGAATTTTATCAGTAGCACTGAGGAGCCTTTCTAATGCTCAAATAGTAGAAATTGGCCAAATCTCTTCCAGATTTTTAATTTGTTTTATACACAGTTACTATCCTAACTCTCTCTATATGAAATACTAGTAACATATATTTGTTAATAACAAATGAATTCTTTTACACAGCCCATTTTTACCTTCATGCAATTCTACTTTTACTTGCATCTAGTATTTTTTGATAAAGAATTGAAGAATGGGATGTAACTCCTGCCTTCAAGGAGTTTACTAGTCAGTCGGTGGTTTGGGGCAACAAACTATGATAGATATTTTTGTCAGTGCAGCATATTTTGAATCCAAATACTCCAGCTGGCTTTTAGACATTAGGCTGGTAGCCAATGGGAGAAGCTGTGTTTTTAGCAATTTGGAGAAAATATGCCATTAGGGAGAAGTGGCAGAAATTTGCTATCTCTATGAATTAACGTAATTGTTCAGCATAGAATTTAAATATGCTGTTTTGTGAAGTTTCTTCACTCCCAGCACTGAGTAGTAGTGAGTTAACATATCCAAGTAATATAATGGTTTTCATAAGATTATATGGTAACTATTGTATCTAACTGTGACATAAAAGCCAGGTGGTTCAAATATAGTTGTGCTCTTGCTCCCCAAAAAGTGACAGTTAATTGGCACAGCTTACAATATATATTCTTCCCTAGGCTAACAAGGTATTTTCTCTTTTTTTTTTTTTTTCTGCTTTGTTTTGTTTCTGTTTGTTTGTTTTTTGACCCCATACCAGACCATGAAAACTTAGAGGAAAGAATGCCTATAAATAAACCATCGATTCACTGCCTAGTAGTGCTTTAATACACATGATAGTAATTTTTTTAAAAACAGGATGATAGCATTTGTCTAGGAATGATAAAATTAAAGCTTATAAGTAGAAAACATCATAGTCTTTGTACTTAACAGGAAAAAAAAATCTGGTGATGTAGCTCAGTAACAGTTGACTACAAGCTACACTTTAAGGGAAGTTTATGACTAAATGGTACCAGCAGTTTCATTGTCAGAGTGCAGGTTATGGGAAAGCCTCTCGGGAACTGGGGTTCAGTCCCCATTCTGTATTGGTGGCTTCTCTGCCCGGGGGTGCGCTGACCCAGTCTACACATGGTGATGCATGACCATAATCTCAGCACTGAGGAAGCTGAAAACAGGAGGATCAGTACAAGTCCAAGGTCTTCACTTTGTTGTTTCTTTTGTTATGCAGAAACTTTTAAAGTTGACATAATCCCATTTGTTTATTTCTTGTGTTGTTGGGGTTCTGTGAAGACAAAGTGCTTCCCTATACTTATGTCTTAAAGAATGTTGTCTTTCTGCAGATTCAGTATATCTGTTTTTATATTGAGATTGTTAAATTGTGTTTATTTGAATTTAGTATGCGGTGATATATATGGGTCTCCACTTTTATTTATTTGTTTGTTTGTTTATATTTTAGGGAAGGGTCTACAGGGTGTTCAGGGTCTCACTACTAGATCAGACTCATAGTGATCCGCCTGTTTTACAGCTTCCCAATAGCTAGGATTACAGGCTCACGCCACCATGCCCAATCTCAAATGTCATCTCAGTGCACCCCGGAAGGGGGGCCAACACTGCAGGCCTGCTTGCAGGGACTTTAATCCTCTGAGCTATTTGGCCGGCCCCTTCCATTTATTTTTCTACCTGAGGATAATCAGTTTTCCCAGCACCTTCTGTTAAAGAGGCTCTTTTTTCCAGCATATGTTTTTAGCACTTTTGTCAAAGATACAATAGCAGAAGGGGTCTGAGGTTGTGTGCACATCCTTAGTTCTGTTCCACAGATCACTATGGCTGTTGTTATGCCAGGATCATGCTGTTCTTAACAAGACAGCTCTGCAGTATAACTTGAAGCCTGAGATTGCTTACTCTTGTTCCTGGTTGCTTTGGCTATTGTGGTACCTTTTCTGGTCCCATATGGATTTTTAGGTTATTTTCTCGAGTTCGATGAGGGATGGTGTTGGTATTTTGATGGAGAGTGCATTAAAATCTGTGTTTATGTCATTGCTGGCAATATGACTATTTCAACAATATTTGTTCTAGTTATCCACAGTTGACCATGCCATTCTATTTTCCAGAGTCCCCTTCAGCATTTTTAATTATAGATGTCCTTCACTTCCTTGGTGAGCATAATTCCTAGATAATTAGTTGTTTTCAAAAATACCCTGAATGGAATTCTTTTCATGATTTCTATCTTCCTGGGCTCATTATTTGTGTGCAAGGGTGCTATTGATTTTTCTGCATTGCTTTGTACCTTACTACTTTGCTGAATTTATTATTTAGTTCTAACAGTTTCTGGCTGGAGTGTTTTGGGGTTTTGATGTTAAGTTACCATGTCACTTGCAAATAAAGGTAGGGTGGCTTTTCCCTTTCTGATATGAATATCTAGCTCATATCTTCCTTTATAGCATAAAACATAAACCCCACAGTTAAATGTAAGGCTTAATGTGATAACTGTACTCTTAGGAAAAGAGTTGGCTCATTTTAAACACCAGAGAAAATTTGAGACACTGAAGCTTGAAGACTAATGCTGAAGAGGACACTCGCTGTGTTCACGTAGCCACACCCAGCGCTATGCCAGTCCTTACAGAACAGCTCGACTGGGACCTTGAAACGAATCTTAGGAATTTATTGTGACTTCTAAACTTCTGCAGAGCATTGTACTTCCTGGCCTTTGTATCACTGAAAACATTAAATTTTACATCTTTTCTTCTCCTTTTCTCACATTTTATTGATCCTCCTTCCCACTCTCTTCAGATGATTTTCTTTAAAAGAAACAATCACTAAAGTTTAGAATGGAATTTATTATTTGGCGTCTTTGTGGTGCTCACGTGTTGATAAGAATTTTGTATCCTTGTATATATTCCTATAAGGAACTCTCCTTTAAGGAGCTTTTCCCAAGTTGCTCCAAAACCTATATGCTTATTTCTTCAAAATTTTTAGCTCTTTCCAGAACCATTATTTATTCTTGTAGAACAGTAGTTAAAAGGGCAGGTCTTTGCACAAAAGCAGACCAGAATTCTAATCCCAGCCCTAAGCTTTGTGACCTTGGATGACCTTTTTTCATTTTAACTAAAAGAACATTTTAGGTCAGTTTACTCAGATGAACCTTAGTTTCATATATGAAAGGGGAAACATAATTCATTTATTTGACTAAAGGAAGAATGTGTCTGAATTTTTGAGCTCAAAGTTTTTTATTAATTCCAAACAGTAAAATTGATACTATGTTTCACAGTATACATTTATGTTTTTGGTAGTGATTCATGCACTGTAAAAGTTGTGAATCTGTCTATAGTGGTTGATTAATCCTTAAGCTCTTAATTTCCTTTCAGCTGTGTTGTGCCTTTCCATTTTTATTTCTTCTCTTGAGTCCTTACACTAGGGAGACTATATGATATTTATACATGCAGATCTGCTTTATTTCACTTATGAGTATATATTCAAGATATACCCACTTATATATGAAGTCTTCTAGTTTCTCATTCTTTATAGCTGAGTAATATTCTATTGTATAAAAATACCACATATTTTTCAACCATTCTTCAAATGATGGGCATTTTGGTTGTTTCCAAGATTTGGCTATTATGAATTGTGCTGCTCTGAACATAGGTGTACAGATATCACTATGATATGATGTTTTCAGTTCTTCTGGGAAAATTCCCAGTAGGGGGATAGTTGAATTGAATGGGATTTCCAG
>PVKN010021492.1:0-15633 GCA_004027915.1 Capromys pilorides
TTTTATAAACGGAAAAAACAGATATTTAAAAAATGTTCTAATTGCTCTCTTCCTAAATCCTATATTCTTCCTAACAGGGCATGAACTCCATTAGCACCCATTAATCCTGTCTGGCTAGCTGGTCATGCTACATTCTTCCCTCACCATTCCTTCTGTCTCTCCCTAGCCATCCATTTCAAAAAGATGACCTTGCCAGACAAAGGACTGTTGCTGAAGGACAAATTAATCCCTTGGCTTTCCTCTAGACTTTCCAGTACCTCACTTTGAATATAAGTCAAGAAAATTCTGATTGCAAAAACATTTTTTGTAACCCAGAGGAAAGAGTCGAGCGGACTAAAAGGGGAGGAAGAGGGGAGGAGTCAGCGCTCTTTGCCTGTCGCTGGACTTCCTGATCAACCAACACATTCAAGTCATGTTCATAGCGTGTATGCTATATATGTTTCACAAACATGAATTTTGCTGAGATTATGAGGGAATCAAGGAAATAAAAAAGATGATTTTATCGGTTCTGATGCTCTAATTTTGAGGATCCTACCAGCTCCAAATCAATGTGTGATGGATTTTATATAAAATCATAACTGGCTTTATTGTTCTGTAACAGGCACAGATAGTAATCTTACTTATAAACAGATCGTTCATCAGTATACTTCCCATAGGTCCCTGGGAAATAATAAGTACAAAGAAACCTTCTCTACCTACCCCTGTGCTGGGGCTCTCCAGACAAAGCATAAGCTTTGGCTAATAATGCGCTGGCCTCTGCGGTTTGGGGGCTCATTTCAGTGAGTGAAGAAACACAGATAGAATAGGCCTGAAAAAAAAGAAAAGAAAGACAAGGCAATTACCCAAATGACAGAATCGCACTATGAATTTTCTAGTTGCTTTCACAGAATTGCTAGCTGATTGAGAGCCAACATATAGTTAATCAGGGAATTAAATCAAGGATAATGTATAGTATTTCACTGCTACAACTAAATATCTGAAAACAACAACAATTTAAAGGAGGAAAGACTAGTTTAGGCTCATGGTTTCAGAGGTTTCAGTCCCTATTTAGTTGGCTGGATTGCTTTAGGCCACAGCACAGCATCTCAGTGGAAGAAGTGGCCTGAGAAAGATGCACATCTTCACATGGTCAGGAAGCAGAGAGGGAGGGAGGGAGGGAGGGAGGGAGAGAGAGAGAAAATAGAGTCTAGAGCAAGTCATACCCTTCAACCTTTTCAAAGGCACACTGTCCAGGGACCTACTTCTTCTAGATGGGCCCTACTTTCTAATAGCCCATTCAGCTACAAATTCATCAGTGGGTTAATCCACTGATGGGATTAATGTCTTCATGAACACACTGCATTCATGATCAAACCTTCAATACTTGTGTTTGGAGGGACTCTTTATATTATAAACCATGACAAATGACTTTGAGTTCCAGAGAGTTACTTCCTAGCTATGAGTTCTGAGCAAGTATTTTCATATTATTATTGGAAAAAATACATGGTTCCAACTTTTTTTTAAGTTGAGAAGGGTTTGTTTGTTTTTTGTTTTGTTTTTTGCTGGCTCAGGCTGCCTTAATGGTGGGTCTGGGGACCAAACTGCCATCCCTGGTGCCGGACAGGAATTCCCGCTCAGGTGCTTTAACCACTGAGTTAACCCAAAAGCCCCCTGTGGTTCCTACTTGATTAGGGCTTAGGAAAGATGAAATGAGTTTGTGTATGCAAAGCACCAGGCACAATATCCATTCCATGGTAAGTTTTTCTTTTTTTCTTTAATTTATTTATTTGGTACAGGGCCTCACTACACAGCTTGGACTCATAGAAATCTTCTTGTCTCAACCTTCCTAGTGTGAGAATTACAGGTATGCACCACCATGTCTGGTTTTGGTGGCTGGCACAGTGTGCTCAGGGTGGAACAGCATGGCACGTGGTACCAGGGATCAAACCCAGGTCTTTGTACTTGCCAGACAGGTGCTTAGGCCATTGAGCTATGTCCCTAGGCCCATGAAAAATTCTTAATGTTAGATAATATTATTGTTACTACATGTCATAGTGAAAATAAAATTAAAACCTTAGCTTAGCCTCTCCAGAGTCTGATTAAAGACAGTTATAACCATGGATCCCAGAGCAGCACTACCTAAATTCCTAGCAAAACTCAGCTCCTTACTATGATGTAAGGTAGGTCACTTAACCCTTCAAATGCAAAAAAAAAAAAAAAGATGAAAACAATGTAAGTCAGAAAAACAGTTGTTATAAATATTATGAATATATGCAAAGTGCTTAGAATATTTGGCAAATAGTAAGCACTATAAAACTTCCTTATTTTTTGTTCCCCAAATGGAAAGAATAACACTTAGGAAGGACAAAGAAAAGTAAAATTATCTAGTCCATACCGAACAGCAGGAAGACCACCTGCTGAGAGTTTCATAGGCCAAACTGTGAGGTGTTTCAAGGCCTAACCGGTCTCACACAACACTTTAGAGGCCAGAGAGTGGAGCTGTGCTAAGTACAGGCTCTATGATCATATCTTCTGAGCTTAAATCCTTGCTTTGACACCTGTTACTATACCCTTCAGCTGAATTAGCTTCTGCTTTGCTTTTCCTTAACATGAAATAAAACTGTTATCAACTTGATATGTGTCCCTCAAGGGCACATAACAGAAGCAGTCCATAAATTCCAACTTGTGATTTTTGTTGCTGTTAGAGAACACATATTTATTGTTTTCTGCATGCTGATCTTACCACTGTTTTCAAAAAGAGCTGAACTCAAAACCCAGACTACTTTCTCTGTAAGCACTGGAGTGCTGTCTTCAGAGCAGCATTCATTCCCTAGCATTTCTCCATCGCGTGACGTTTACAGTCTCGGATTGTCAGACTGTTTGGAGTTAAGTTTTCTATGTTACAGAAAGCATTTTGCCCTGTTTGTGGTCATGGAAGATAGCTGAAGCCAAAAGCAACATTCTTAGATAAGAAAAGAAGGCATATTTAACTAACAGATTGAGGTGCATGCTACACAAAGGTGCCTTAAACTCCTCACACAATACACTTGATATTCTTCTCTGTTTTGTTTATTTTCCCCTGACCATTGTCAAGTTAGTTGTCTCCAAGTGAAACATCCTTTCATTAGTTTAACCTTAGACTTGGAAACACAATGAGCTGGATTAGTGCAAAGGACAAATGACAGCATTGTACCAAAGTAAAAAATTCAGTTTAAATGCCTCTTTGTGTTTGTTGAAGCCTTAAGTTTAGTTGCCTCTATCAATTTTTCCTTGGAGTATACTCACACTTGGCTTCCTCTTCTCAGCACTGAGATGGGAAAGAAGGCTGCATAGGAAAGTGCTGGCTCCTAAGGAGGTCACACAAGAGTCTTGTTCACCTGAACCAGCATTCTCTGTCCAGGGCACTTAAGATTTCAGGGATGTGGAGGGAAGTGAGGGTTAAAATGGAACCATTTCTACCCTGTGTTGTGAGAAGCCCAAACTCTGATTCAGGGAACTGGGACAAATGAGGCTACTCTGCTTGGATCCCACAAGTTCACACACCTGCTTCAGGTACTGGATGGCCTTCTTGTGGTTCCGCCTCAGCTGCTCAATCTGAGCAGTTTCCTCATACAGACCGACCAGATCTGATGTGCCATCCCCCTTGGCAGCGGCAACACTTCCAATTGCCTTTTCAAAATATGTCAGAGCTAGGTTCAACCTGCGCATACCCAAGGAGGCTCTACAGGAAAACAAAGGAAGTCGTGGGTCACTTACTTTGCAAGTTCATAAGAGCTAATCCTAAGATCCAAAGAATTTGGCCAGTGCAGGCTACACATCAGCTCAAAATCTGGCCTTACTGCAGATAAACTGCTATAACCCTGCATTTTTTTCCCACCCAACTTCACTACATAAAAGTAAATGGTAAAAAAAATGGCAGCCAGCAAGTCACAAGACAGAATAGTTTACTCATCAACACAGAGTCTCTACAATCAAAATAAAACTTATTACTTCTGTGTCTCTGCCTTTTAAGCAGAAGAAAACTTGTTTTCTTTGACTTAGTTTAGGTGAGAAAGGATGGAGAAAACATTACAACTATTCTCCAAAGGAGGGGTGGCTAAATAAATTATGGAAAATACTGAATGGAACTGTGTTTATTTTTAGATTAACAAGATGGAAAGGCATTTAAAATGTGCTAAATGAAAGATAAAGATGTAAGTCTACTTGAATCCAAACTGAGGCCAGCCCAACGATGCGTAGAGGGAGTGGACACAGGCTGCATGGGGCTGCACAATTTGCTTTCAGTTTTTTCTTCATAGTTGTCTGAATTTTCAAATGTTCCACAACAAAATTGCGAACATAACTGGTTAGATAGCATCTTATTGTGGTTATCTTTCTAGAAACAGCAAAGCACATCAAGGAAAACAAGCTTATTCTGAGAGTTAGCAGTTTGTCAACCTCCAGGAGCCAACATTTCTTTGCAGACAAGGTAGGACTAAGCAAATTGAAATTACAACCTTCATGTGAAGGTCAAATATGTAAAATTACCCAACATGCCACAGACACACAATCAGGATGACTTTCTTTCCCCTTACCCCATGTTTGCATTCCCAAGTTGAAGTTTTAAAAATACTTCACTAAGTCATTGTAGCAATAGTCGCTTTTTTTTAAAACTGGGAGATTTATTCTTTTCTTGAAGATTAGGATTAATAATGAGAAGAGCAACACCATGTTACAATTCTTTGTTAAGATGTTTTTTGATCATTTAGATTTCCCTTAACCACAAGAGCGGAAATACAAATGGTAATGGCACTTAAGAGCTTACAGAGAGATAGCAGCAAGATTCTGATCTGAATATTCTCGTCTTGGGCCAGGGAGATAGCTCAGTAGAATAAGCACTTGCCTAGCAAGCACAAGGTCCTGAGTTCCATCTTTGGAACCAAGAAAAACTATTTGAGGATAGTTTTCCCATCCTCAAAATGAAAAAAAGTACCTATGCTTGCTAGCTATTTTGTCAATATTAAGCATCACTCATCGTGGAATAGAGGGTAAGCTATGAGTTCAGATGCTCCAGTTAAGTGCCTGACTCTTCTATCAGTTCTGTCACCATGCGTTAATATCTCTGAGCCATACTTTGTTATCTGTAAAACAGAAAATAATAAAAAGCATCCTCATAGGCTAACAGAAGGGTTGAGTGAGTTATGAAAGTACTTAGAATGGTGTCTAGTAAGTAAAGTTAATTAGCACCTGACACTTGGAGCAGTGTGTGCACAAAGTAAGTACTCAATAAGCACTAGAATTTCTTCTGACCAGGGAATAAGCTTTGTTTCATATGAGGCAGAGTAACTAATGCTGCCCTGTGTGACAGCCTTAGACATTTCACCACACTCTAATTTATTATCCTATAGATGTAAGTCAATGATTTGATTTAGCTCTGGGCATTTCAACAATTCCCCATCCTCTTCCATTTGACTTTAGGATTCAGGATTGTTTAGAGGAGCCAGACATGGCACAGTACGCACCATTTGGTCATTGGCTCTAATATGCCAAGTGGCTATGTTTTGGAAACATTGATTTAAAGGACATGCAGGGGCCGGCGAGATGGTTCAGTGGTCTAAAGCGCCTGCTTAGGAGGGCTCAGGCAACTGCGGGGACTGCAGTTCGATCCCCGGCACCACATGCTGCGCCAGCGCCACCACCAGGGCAGGCTGAGCCAGCCACAAAATGAATAAATAAAGAAACAAACAAACACAACAAGCAAACAAATAAAATAAAAATTTAAAAATAAATAAATAAATAAATAAAGGACATGCAGGCATTTTAAAATTTAGGAAATAGTTTTTTTTGTTTTGTTACTAATAACCTGATAGGCCCACTCTCATTTCTAACATTCTGATTCTCAGAGGATCCCTAATTCAACAATAAAATAGGTAAGTATTATTCTGGCCTAAGCAAATTCCATGAAGTTTGGTTCCATACACAATAGAAATGTCCTTAAAAATGCATGTGCTATGCACAGCATTCCTGATTTCCAATTTCTCATTGCCTTTAAGCGTTCCTTCCATACCGCTTATAACATCACACTGCTAAGATGCCGTACTCTTAAGATGGGCAAAAGCAATTTCCAATTCAGAAAACAACATAATCAGTCCTAGAAGAAGAGAGGCAGTACAAGGAATGGCTAAAGGTTGATGAGTTTAGATCATAGATCTAACACTTAATAAGACAGGTCACCTGTAGACCTCAGACTTAGTCTCCTTGCTCTCTCTTTAATGATGTCGTAACCACACCAATTATGTCAAAGGTGAAGATTAAGTTCAGCAGTGCACAGTAAGTCTGAGGCAGAATCCACTTGATGAATGTGAGTCTCTCTTACTATTCTGAGTTTCTTGCTTTTTTTGCTCTGAATAGTACTCCCTTAGGTAGAGTACAGAACAGCACATAACTTGAGGCCTCATTTACAAAGCTGTTCAGGTTTGCTGTGCCCAGATCTTACCTGCCCAATGCAATTGTTAGGTCTTTCTCTGAGACCCGTGATTCACACACATCTTCCTTATTCAATTCTTTCAGCTCCTTTATGCTTCTGTCTGCCTTCTGCAGGTTGAAATAGGCCTCTCTGCCAGTAAAAACAGTCAAAGGAAATGCCAGACATGCAAATTAACTGCCACTGCACAGGGACAGGTGGTATGTAAAGGAAATGGTCATTTGGGAAAGTAATGCAGTACTTGAAAGTGGGTACTTAATCATGTTCTTTACTTTCCATCTGTGTATGTCAAGAAGGAAGAACTTTCTGGATAAACAACAATACGTTAGGTTTCTTTGAACACTTGTCTGAATCCGTATCTGTAGTGAATATTGAGGAATTGCATCAGTAAAACTGTAAGTGACAATTCTGTCAGTGGCATCTCCTACATGACAGCAGTTGCCCGCTTTCCCCATGTCATTTGTAAGAATAGTAAAAGAGAGGAATTAATTATACTGAAAGGGACTTTCTGGATCATTTTTAAAAATCTAAGAGTAGTAGTTTTTGGACAGATGCAACTTGCAGGAAAGAAACCCCCTTACTTTCCAAATATCTTTCTACTTCCCACATTTTTCATAGACCCTCTTGCTAAGGCCACATCACATTTTGGAAGTGAGCAACCAAACCAAAAAAGCACAGGGGGATGTGTAGAGAGAACACACTGGACACACACAGGCACAGAGTGCTCTGTATTATTTGTGAATATGACATGTCACTAGTATCTTTCAAGTGCTTACAATATTGCAAGTCTGTTAAGATCACAAACTTCTTGAGCAAAAGCACTACCAGTCTGGTGTTAGGGTTTCCCAAAATATCCTTGTGGTAAGGGCTTGGTCTCCAGTACAGTGCTCCTGCAAGGTGGTGGAGACTTTACAAGGGCACTGGGAGCAGTCCTTAAAGGAGACAGTGGGATCTCCTCCCCTTCCTCTTCTCTTTTCTGCTGCTGGCACAGAAGTGAGGGGTTTTGCTCTTCTGTGTGCTCCACCACGATACACAGCTGTGCTACAGGCCCAGAAGTACAGAGGCTGACATAACATGGCTTGAAACCTCTAAAGCTGTGAGCCTAAATACAAGCCGACTCCGTATAAAGCTGATCATCACAGGTATTTGCCATAGTGACAGAAAGCAGACTAACACAGCATATATCATGGTCCTCCTTTGAGGTTGGTTTTGGTGCTTTTTATTTAACTTGGTTGGCTTCCTGCTTCATGGGCAGTGTTCTCTATAGCATTTCAAAAAAGAACAACTAAACTAAAATGATCAGGGATTTTTAAATCAGTGGGTTTGGGATGTACATTATAGTCACATAGGGGGCTACAAAATCAAAAATCTCTGGAATAAGCTCTGTACAGCAGTAATCCCTAAAGCTCCCTAGGCAATCACAATTGTACAGCCCAGTCTATCACACTTTGCTCTAAATTACCACTTGCTCCCCTTTCCTCACCACGCACACCACTACCCGCATCACTAATATCAACTTGATGCACAATGAAGATTGGGTCAGAGTTGGAAATTTTCAACTGACTAGGTAATGCTTCACTAACTAACTCCCTCCTGGGGCTCAACTCGGGGGTTACATGAACAGACACAGGAGGAAAATGCAGACCTTTCTAGGCGGATAGATGTACGTGGAGGGCCTGAAATGTTGGAATGCAGTTACAACAGCATGGTTTCATCTCCCGTTCTCATTTGTGAGATGAATCATCCAGCAAGTGTGGCCTGTGGCCCTGATCACCACACCCATCTGGGAAGCAAAGGATATTGGTTCTGTAGGAGCCAGGCCACCCCCAGAGTGTAGTAGAGCACGACCAGAGTGTCTAGGATTTCCTTCCTCTCCTTTCGTGAGGTGGTTTTTCCCTTCCACATCAAGAGTGTATTCTTGGCGGATTCGGCATGTTTCTTGGCTTGCACGGGGAGGCCTGTAGAAGTTACAGAGTGAGCAGCAAGAAGCAAAATTAAAAAGGCATGTTCCAGGCAACGACATTTCTGGGAGTTGTCTATAGTATGGGTTCGTAAGTTTGGTTGTGAATCAGAATTATCTGGAATGCTTGTAAAGAATACAGATTCTTGGACCCCACCTCAGGCCTACTAAGTTTGAGGAATGGAGTAGAACAGAATAGTCTTGGAATATCTAACTTTAATCCCACAAGTAGTCCTTGTGCAAGCCTTCCTGGAAACAGTCTATGGACCTCATTCTGGAAATTATTGATGTAGAAAGGAGTGGGACCGGCATGTTCTTTTTCCAATTCTGTTGCTAATGTCATCTGACCCTTCCAACCCACAAAGCTTCTTTATCCTCCAAACAGCAAAGGACAACAATAGTTAGAGATGCTGCATCAAGATAATCTGAGAACCAACAAGGTTATGTCATAGGCTGTTGTGCTATGAGCTTTCTGGAAAAAAAGGCGTTCTATAAATATAAGGGCTTGTGAATATAATTATTTCCGTCTGGGGCTTTTTTTCAATCAAAAATGAAGCTGGTGGCACTAACTGGTCACACACCCATACACAATGCACACGAAGAATCCAATGTCTTAATGCAGTGAGACTCTTCATTAAGATGAAGGGAACACTAGTCAGAATTGGTAGGGGTTTCTCCCTGTTTTCCAGCTAACGGCTGGTGTTCCTGGGCACTTATGCTCTTTATTTATTTAACAGAGGTAAATTTGGGAACATTCAGCATACAGTACTATTTCCTCATTTTTTAATTCACGTCTTTTTCCCTTTCCTTACTGAAAAATGGAAGAAGCCCTGAGAAAAAAAGACCAGCAGAGGACATACTACTCAGTTCTGCTCTATTAGAGTAAAAATCATGGCTGACATTGGCTTTGAGTGTTCCTCCTGCAGGTACCCAGGGGTCAGTAAACACTGCCATGCCTGCCAAGTGGGCCCAGTGCACCTCCAATCCTTACTCCACAGTCCTAACTCCACTCCACACAGCTTATCTTTGGCCTTTAGAAACTAGTTTCACAGCATGGGTGCAAATCTTCAGCAACTGGGATAATTTGAAATGACTTGCCTTTGGTGTCTGAAGGTGGAGGATCTCATCAATATGGTAATTTAATTTACAACAATGAAAGGGAACGAAGGCTTAAGCCCGAAGCCAATAAGTTTCTGAAGACCACCCAGAGACATCGCTTACCTGAAGAGAGATCCACTCTAGTTAAAAAGGGAGCTGCTGTTTAGGCCACAGCCCCACAAACAACAGTGCCTCAAACTGCCCTCTGTAGATTCCTGGGCCTCACTGCCAAGAGTTACAGCTTACAAGCACAAGGTTAAAACCGAGAATTCACCTTTACAGTGAGCACCAAGGTCTCACGTGGTAACAGGGAATTCTTCAGTTATAGTATCGAAGCTGTTGGAGGGCCACACTTGGAGAAACACTGAGTTAGTAAAATATTTGCAGATGAAGTGGGATTCTTCTTGTTTTTGAAGAGTGGATAGAATTCTGAAATGAAGTGGCAGGGTTTCCTTTTACAGTAAGCAACAGCCTATGGCTATGAGAAACAGAATAAGCAAGTGTGTCGATGTGTGTGCACACAGGCACATATGCATGTGTGAGTGTGAGGCTGTGTGACTGCAGGAGTGTTAGGAAGGGAAGAAGACTAGTCTGAATTTAATGATATATAAAGTATGCTTCGATATGCACAGCCAAGTCCTGGGTCCTCTCTACATATGACATGGTAAGACAATACCCAAAATGTTGGGTAAAACTATAAGGAGCAAATACTTATTTCTCGAAGTTCTAGGGCCTAGGAAGTCTAAGATCGAGTCATAGTCATCTAATTGGGCTTTTATGCTGTTCTTTGATGGAGAAGGTGGAAGAGAAAGGAGACATTCAGACCGTAGCTGATGGCAACGTGAGCAGGTTGGATTGTATCAACCAGGTATTTGGGAGCATTTATAGGTTGTAAAAGATAAAAGTATCAACTAGTAACCTGCCAGAAAACTTTGCTAGGACATCAGAAGCTAGGTTTACTACTTTTTAAACTGAGATAGTAAAGTAGGGAGTGGAGTCTTTTGATCAAATATGTGTTGCCCACAACCAGCAGGGAGGAGCACAGCAACCAAAATCAGACGATGTCCTGGAGGCTTAGAGGAGAAAGGTGAACAGGGAGCAGCACTGCAGGGCCCTGCACCCTTACAGGCCCACGCCAGAATCCCAGCCTACTGGTGAGGCCGTGGTGGGAGGATCTCAAGTTCTGGGCCAACTTGAGCAACTGAGGGCAACTAGACCATCTCAAAGTAATTCTTTTTCCCAGTACTGGGGGATTAAACTCAGGGCTTCTGAACTGAGCTACAGCTCCTTTTTATTTTGAGACAATGTCACAAAGTCACTAAATTGCTCAGGCCAGGCTTAAGCTTTCGATTCTCCCATCTCGGCCTTTCAGAGTGCCAAGATCAACTGGCACGTGCCATCATGCCTAGCTCAAAATAAAATAAATGTTGAAAAGGCATAGGTGATCTAGCTTAGTTAGAGAACACTTACTTAGCATGTACAAAGCCACAGGTTCGAACTTAGTACCACAACAGCAATCAGAAAGAGAAGAAAAGAAAATGCCTCACATTAGCAAACATGACACTCCTTCTAGGCTCCTGAAGGGAAAGCAAAACAACTGTATTTGAGAAAGTATCTCTGAGAAGCTCCAAGTCTCTTCAGGCCCACCTCTTCCTCGCCGCAGTGTCTGGGGCTGGTACTGAGCTCTCCTGGAGGAATACTTCTCCTCTAAGCTCAGCAGCTAATTAAAAACAGTTCCTTGATTCCCGGGCCCCACAAGAGGCCTTCTAATGAAAAAGTCCAACTGGTGACCAATGGGGCCCATGCACACCGAACAGGATCTTGATTTAAAACTGTTTTTTATACTTTAAAGTAAGCCCTGAAGGGAAAACCTCTAAAGTAGGGTGCATCCTCTCCTGTAGGTATGTAAGATGCCAAAAGGTATAAAAAAATCAAAAGGTCTATGCTGTCTTTTTTATCCTGTTCTTTTTTCTACTTTATAACTATAATATTTTAGAACATGTTACTACAGTTATACACACTTGTAATAAATACATGTGTATGGTGAGAGATTTATTTTTAATTATGGAAGCTCTGAAGAGTTTGGGTGCTACTATGCTAGACAAATGTTTTAACTATTCTAAATACAAAAGAACTTTTTTATTTTTTATTTTTATTTTTTATTTTAGGGAAGGGTCTAGAGGGTGTTCAGGGTGTCACTACTAGAATAGACTTGTAGTGATCTATCTGTTTACAGCCTTCCAAGAGCTGGGATTACAGGCAAGTGCCACCATGCCCAGTCTCAACTGCCATCTCAGTGCCCCCCCCAGGGGTAGGACCATGATAGCAGCCCTGGGATGAAACCCCGGGCCCCTGAGCCTGCTTGCAGGTGCTTTAATCCACTGAGCTATTTGGCCAGCCTGCAGAAGAAATTTTTATGTTTAAAAAATGTTCACATTGTTTCCTCCACTTTGTGTTAATAATTATTTTTATGCACATACTACTTAAAATTCATGTCAAAAAGTACCATGAATTTTTTACTGATAAAACTTTGAAATGCATGTGCATTTCATTTATTTGTTTTGAGACATGGTCTTGGCGTATAGTTCAGGCTGGCCTTGAGCTTACTAACTTACCACATAGGGCCAGGGGGATAGCTCAGTGGCATAAGCGCCTGCCTGGAAAGCGCAAAGTTCTGAGTTCAATCTTGGTACTAAAAAGGAAGAATTAAGTCTCTCACTATGTAGCCTAGGCTGGCCTCAAAGTCATAGTGAGCCTCTTCTTCAGCCTTCTGAGTGTTGGGAATGCAGGTGTGCCACCAAACTCAGAATAAAAACACCTTCCTTTATGTTAAAAAAAAGTATATATATATATATATATATATATATATATATATATATATATATATATATATAATATATCTGTCTATGGAGAATGTTACAGACTTGTGATCTCTTTTCCAAACTCCAAGCCCTTCATTGTCAATCCCAATGTCTGCTCCTAAACCAAGTCATTTTTTTTTTATTTGCACCCGCTAGGGAAGGACATTACCCTTCTCCTTGCACTGACAGCACAGCGATGGGAGGGATAAACATCTAAAATGGCAACATGGTCTGCCTTCTGGAAGATGTGGGAGTCTAAACATGGAAACACTGCTGACAGGGCAGAGAGAGATCCCAGACTGTCCACCAGGCCATCAGTCATTCTGCTTTAGTTCGAGCTGGGACTCTATCTTCGATGTCTGTTCCGAGCTACGCACTCTCTAGGTTGCTAGCTTCAGCAGAAAGCAGCAGCTCTATCAGTCTTATTTAGGAAGGTACTCTGCCACCACGATTAAGCCAGACCGAAAGTGAGACTTTGCAGATAAAAATCCTGGCTCAGGTACCTAGAACTGTCCATGTAGCCTGAAACAAATTCATCAGCTGGTGCCTCAATTTCTCCACCCATAAAGTGGCAGTGAGAATACCTATTTTCTTCTAGGATTCATGCAAGCATTAATATAATGCAGGAAAAGGAATGAAGTAGTACCTGCATTAAGTGAGTCTGAAGAAACTCTAGCCATTATTATTATTTTTACCAGAGTCCATTTCTCTTATTGAATAGCTCATTGTATCTTTTCTTACACAGGACATTTTCATAGTACTGCTTATAAAATTTCAATTAAAAGGCAGCATTCTCAAACCCAGACTTACTTCAGGTAGGTATTAGGTTTTCTATAGACTACATTAACAGAGTTTTGTCACTCTCTGTTGTTGCTATATCAGGTTTTTTTCTTTTCTTTTTTGGTCCCAACTATACAGAGAAGACAGAAGTTATGACTTACATGTCGTTTTTGGGATTTTACAATCCTTTCAACAGATCCCAGCATACTTGGAAAGTTCCCAGTAGTAACAGGCTAATTTATTGCTTCATTAATAAGCAAAATTGCAGGAAACTACACGTCTGTATTACTGTATCCCTTTCCTAAACAATTTGAAGCAACAGACCGCTAGGTGCCGAGCCGCCCTGGGGGGTCTCTGCGGGTCCTCCTCTCAGCTGCTCTATCACCAGGCTCCCCAGGATCATCTCCTGGGCAACCGCGGCAGAGCTCCCAGAACCCCTGCCTCTCTCTCTGCAAGCAACTGCCTGCGGCATACTTTGCTTGGCAAAGGTCCCACATTCTCTTCAGAACACTATCACAGCGATGACTCCTTTTTAAACTTTCAAATTCTCCTAACTGGCTCTTTTCTTTCAAAAAATCATACCGGACCTCTTATTTTTGTCAAATTATCCTCACTTGATGGTCTAGAATGTCCTCCAAAAGTCTCATATAGGGGCTGGGGAAATCGCTCAGTAGAATAAGCGCTTGCCTGGCAAGCGCAATGGCCTGAGTTCAATCCCCAGTCCCCTGCCCTACCCCCTATCCCCAAGTCTCATGTATTCAGAGATGGGACTTTTGTAAGCTGACTGGATCAGGGGCATACTAGGTACATGCACCATGAATTGACTCATTGATGAGGTGAAAGCTGTCAGCACAGGTCAACTCCTGTGCTGTTAGGAGTTGGGGCCTGGGTGGAGGATGGGGCATCACAGGGGTTGCCTTCGGGTAGTGCAGTGTCTCCTTCCCTGGCTCCTCCCTTCCTTCTGTTTCCTGGCTGGCAAGAGGTGTGCATCTTTCCTCTGCCACGGCCTTCCACTATGAAGCTCTGGTTTTGGAGCTTGCCAAGCATGCACTGAATCCCCTGAAATGTAAGCTAACTTAAACTTCCTTCTTTCAAGTTGTGGGTGTCCAGAGTTGCATCCAACCATGTAAAAACTGACTACCACACTTTACTTTTCTGCTCTGGCTTCTACTCCAACCACAGTGAGAGAAACAGCTTTCCTGACAACTCCAAACACTTCCTAATAAGCTAGTCACAGTTTCCCTCAGTCTATACTTCACTGCAACAGCAGATGTTTTACTTGTTTAATCTTGTGCTGCTGAACCTATCTGGTTCTGCTTCACTGACTGTTTCTCCAATTCCTTACCAGAATCCTCTGTACCTTTTCACTAATGTGTTCATTTTCAAGTCTTTCAGTTTCTTCCTCTTGCTCTGCTTTTCAGAAATTTCACCAACTGCTGTAATGCCAATGTGGGCCTTCTTACTTCTAATTTTAATTTCTCCTCTCTAGTTTTGATTTTGGCCTTCTGTGCTTATGATCTGTCCTTTTCTCCTCTCACGTTTTAGTCCTGAATCTCTACCACCAAGTAAAAAGTTACTAGAGTTTTGCTATTGAAATTCAAAATTCATATATATCAAAACCTGGATACATTCCCCTCCCAGTACACTTCCTTTCATGACTTCTTATCTCTGAAAGTGGCCTCTTGAGGGATCTAAAAGTTCTAAGCCATCTCTGGCTATCACCTTTCCATAACCTCAAGTTGAACAACATGTCCTATCAATTCTTCCCTTATAACTTGTTTTGAGGGGGGGTTCCAGGGATCGAACTCAGGACCTTGTGCTTGCCAGACAAGCACTTATTCCACTGAGCTATATCCCTAGCCCCCCATGACATATTTTTTAATAATAACTTTTGAGTAGGTGTCTTAGTTACTTTTCTGTCATTGCTAAGACAAAATAGCTGACGTCCAAAATTAAGAGTGGAAAAGTTTATTTAGCTCATAATTTGTAGAGGTTTCAGTCCATAATCAGCAGGCTCCAAGGCAGGGTGGCATGGCATGGGGGCAATAGTTCATGGCAACAAGCAAAACAGAGGCAAAATGAAGGAGCCAGCCCATTTTCTCGCCTTCTGTTGTATGCAGGGCACCTTCCCCCAGGGTAGGTGCAGCGCTCACACCTCCAGTCGCAGCACCAGACAATGAACCAACCACGAACGCTGGATTCAGCTGCCTCAGAAAAGTGGCCACCTCTTGGCACATCAGGCTTTAGGGAAACATCTAGACTCAAGCCCTAACATTACATAAACCATTTCTATGGTTGAAAAGTTAAGTTGTACTTAACAGTAAACACTGAGAAACACGAATCCCAGTCTGGCTCCCTTTCACCACAAGCATCATGTGTATCTCCACTACACCACGAATTCTTTGTCTTCCCAACTTCCTTTCACAACAAGAGCCATACTGCAACACTGCCGCACAGTGCACTCCCTTTTCCTTACAGATGCATCCTAGAGC
>PVKN010021493.1:0-15521 GCA_004027915.1 Capromys pilorides
CTTTCATACCTAAAACAATGACATTGATAGGTCTAGGATGGAATGGAATGCAATGGAACAGAACGGAATGGAATGGAACAGAAAGGAGGAGTGGAGTGCAGTGAAATAGAATGGAATGGAATGAAATGGATCACAACAGAACAGAACAGAATGAAAAAGAACGGAATGGAATGGAACAGAATGGAATGGAATAGAATATAGAACACATTATCATACACCTACACTATTCCAGGTAGTTTCACCCCATGAAAACAAGGTGAAAATTTGTATTCTAGTTTTGCAATGATGGAAACACATTCAAAAATTAACTAAATTCCTTAGTGCCACAAGATCAAAAGTAGCTAGACTAGGACTTGAAAGTAGGCCAATCTTTATTTTAATCATAAAACAAAAAGTAAAATTAAACAATTCTCAGAAAATTAATTAAATGTTAATTAAAAATGAAATTAAATATTTCAAAACAATATTCCAAAATTCAAATCAAATTGTGAGTCCGACTTAGAGGTCAGAAAGCTGTGCATCATATGTGCGAATCTGTAATCACAGTACTTGTATAATATTTGAATAGGTGAATATATGCAAAAATATCAACTAAGAAAAAGTTTCCACGGTAGCAAAGAATTACTAAGAATAAAACATAACATAAATACTGGAATGGCAAATATAAGACCAGAACATCTAACAGTTTGAGGATTGGATATCTCACAAAGTTCTAGTGTGTCATGTACATGACACTGTCCATGATGCTTACTGATGGTCAGGTATCACTTGTGGGACTGAGCTACTACTTCCTTGATGTACACCCTGTGGGCCCGCACAAAATCATGATCCATAGGGTGCAAGAGAAGTCCCTTTGTAGAATATGCTGATGGAAATAATTTGCTGCTGTATACAAAAGAATACCTGAAAGACTGTTGTTGTATACCTCTTTTTCTTCTGTGTTTAATTATTGTCCCTATTTTGTGGGCTCTCTCCTTCTCCTTTATGGAGTTGTGGTCATTTTGACCCTCTCTAGAATATCTTTTAGTAAACTATATAGGGTTGGCTTGGTCATCATGAAATTCTTTTGTTGTTCTTTGTCCTGGATGTACTTAACTTTTCCATTGAACTTGAAAGAGAGTTTGCTTGTTTTGAGTTCTTACACTAGGGAGACTATATGATATTTACACATGTAATTCTGGTTTATTTCACATATGAGTATATGTTCAAGATACATCCATTTACATATGAAGTCTTCTATTTTACCATTCTTTGTAGCTGAATAATATTCCATTGTATAAAAATATCACATTTTTTTAACCATTATTCAGATGATGGGCATTTTGGTTGTTTCCAAGATTTGGCTATCACAAATTGTGCTGCTATAAACATAGGTGCACAGATATCACTATGGTATGATGTTTTCTGTTCTTCTGGGAAAATTCCCAGTAGGGGGATAGCTGGATTGAATGGCATTTCCAGTTCCAGTTTTTTAATGAGTCTCCACACTGCTCTCCATAATGGTTGTACCAGTCTGCATTTTCATCAGCAGTGGAGAAGTGTTCCTTTTTCCCCACAGCCTCTCCAACATTTGTTATTGCTTGATTTCTTTGTGAAAGCCATTCTTTCTGGGATAAGATGGTATCTAAGTGTTGTTTTGATTTGCATTTCATGAATGCCTGGTGAAGTGGAACATTTCTTCATTTATTTGTAGGCTTGTTGAATTTCTTTTTCTGAGAAGTGTGTACTCATCTCAGATGAGAAGAATAACACAGCTGAATGGAAATCAAGAACTTAAGGGTTAAACAATGAAGTGACTGAAAGCAGAAAAGATAGGAAGAATGGCAGGGGCAAAACCATGCACTTATACACACAGGATGAATTAGATAATCGTCTTAGGAATCTCGAAAATGTTTTTCACACTGAGGATAGCAATGTGCAACAGTAAAAATATGCTTGGAATGCCTCTCATTTTGGTCTTTTAGATGTGTGCTGCTTCTAATGTAATTTCAGTTACTGCTATATTCTCTCTCAAGTAAATGACTGGTTTACAAGAAAGCAAAAAAGGGTACTAAATGAGAGCAAGAGACTAGGAAAATGCCATAGGATTGACCAGCTACAATTTTGTATATACTTAGATTTCTAAATGTGTAAAAATGTGTAGCTGCTTTTATCACATTCTATAGAGATTTATTAGAATATCTATGATTGATAGAAAATACTAATTCCAAGTTAAGTCTAAGATATTTGATACTCAGAAAGACAGTGATGTTATGCTCAAGTACCTATGTTATAGAGTAATAGTGGCACTAAGATTTTCTTATGGAGTGTTAAGAATATAAGTTTATAGACCAAAAATTGGAGATAAAGAAGGGCTACAAGGATAGCCAATGTTTTGGCCCTAGCCCTTCAAGGTCAGGGAGGTCTTAGGACCTAAGAGAACCTGTGCTATAGCATCCTATAACTCAGTGGTTTCCCAAATTTTCTGCTCAAGAAGATTATGGAGCTACAGAGGAAAGGGATTGAAGGTATATAGTGTGCCAAAGGAGAGTAACCTAGAGAGAAAAAATTATCTCAGGCTTTCACAGAGAGAAAACTGGTCAGGCAATGGTCATGACTCATCCAGATGGCTGACACCAGCAGTTCTACAAAACACTGTACATGGTTCCAAAGCAAATCCTGAGGGGATTTTACTAACCTTGAGAGATACAAAAGTTACATGTTTTGCCATACAGGTCTTGCTTAAAATTGCCCTTGACTACCCAGCAGAAAAGTTTAACCACAAAGCATAAAACTTAAAGCTAGATTAGAATGCTGAGCTGTAAAAGGCTTAAATCAACAGCGTCCAACATTGCCAGTTTTACCAATAACCCACTGTGATGTTCAAACATTGGATTATGTATACAGCTACTTTCTCTTAGTTCAATGAAAAGAAAAATTTTTGTACCAATAATGACTTGAAAAATTGTAACATCTACACCCTGTGCGATAGGGCAACAATATGCATTTTATCAAATATTGAAATGTACTATTAACATGTTTTGAAACTGTTACATTGTTATTTCTTATTAAAAGTAATAAAAAATTTCCTGTTGAAGAAAAAAAAAGAGTTTTGCAGGGTACATCAGTCTGGGTTGGAATTTGTTTTCTTGCAAGACTTGAAGTGCTTTGTTCCATGTTCTTCTTGACTTGGTGGTTTGCAAAAAATCTGCCATTATTCTTATGGGTTTTCCTTTAAATGTATTCTGTTTGTTTTCTTTAGCGGCTTTTAGTATACTGTTTCTGTGCTGAATTTCTGAGATCTTGATTATTATATATCTGGATGTGATTTTAATTGGGGTGATGTCATTTGGAGTTCTATATGCTTCAGTAACTGAATGCCAAATTGTTTCCCCCATTTGGGAAGTTTTCTGCTATTTCTTCTGCCAATATTCTTTTTATATCATTTGTACTGTCTGCTTCTTTCTCATTGATGACTATAGTCTTACGTTGTTCATCTTTGCATAATCCTGCAGATATTGAATTATTTTTTCCTGCATCCTAGTTGTTTTTAAGAGATCTTTGCTTACCTTTGCACTAGCTGCAATGGTACTTTAAGTCTGAAAGTCTATGTTCACTTTCACTGAAATAGTTTTTTTTTTTTTTTTTTCTTTTCCAGAACCAGGGATTGAACTCAGGACCTTGCACTTGCCATGCAGGCACTTGTGCCCCTGACCTATCTCTCCAGTTCATTGAAACAGTTGTGCCAACTTGTCATTAAGGTTTTAATTTCCTGTATAGCATTTTGAATCTGCTTCATGCATTCTATTACTTTACTACATTGCTCATTCAAGGATTCCATCATTTTTTCTATTCTTCTCTATTTCTTTAATCAGTGCCTTCTTTAGAAACACTTAGCACTGCTTTCATTGTAGTTATTATTTCTTTTTTTTACTTCAGAAATTATTTCTGATCGGATTTCCTCTGTAACTTTCTGCAGTTGTTTCTTTATTTCAGATCCTGTTATTTCAGAGATCTCAGGTGTGTGATTTCTAATATCTTCTATGCTACTGTCCCCTGGATTTGTTCTGGGTGGGTTCAGGGCCTGAGGGCACATTTTGCTCCTTCTCTTTGTCATTTTGTATAGCCCTGCCTTCTGATCTTTGGTGTGTAGCTTTGGTAGAGTTTTTTCCTTAGCACCAGATCTGGGTCTACAAAGTTCAAACTTGTCCAGGTGGGTGTTGCTGGGGTCTGGCTGCTCTACTCCACTTCTTTCTGCTGCAGCCCTTTGATGTTAACCTGCTGTGCCACTCGGGCAAGATGTTCTGTTCCTGGATCAGCTGGACGGGTCTTGTCTCTAGTCTCTCTGCAGGGAGTTCTGTGGCAGTTTTCCAGTCTGGGTCTGTCTGATGGATGAATTTCCACTCACATGGTGTGCCTTATTGCTGAGTCAAACGAGTGTCTGGCAGGCTCCAGTTGGTCTCACTTACATGCCCAGCCTAGTTGCTGGGCTGAATGAGTTTCCAGCAGGTCCAGGGTGGTCTCACTCTCATACTGGGCCTGGTTATTGGGTTGAATAAGCTTCTGGCAGGCTCCTGGTGGTCTCAAGTAGGTTAATCTTGATAAAAAAAAATCATGTGGCTGAAAAATACTCTTGGTTGGAAAAGCACATAGGCACACACAAACACATTCTCTCTCTCTCTCTCTCTCTCTCTCTCTCTCTCTCTCTCTTTCTCACACACACACACACACACACATACACACACACACACACACACACCATCATGAAGGAAATTGAAAAAAACCACTAAATTTGACTGAGCTCTTAGACCTCATTTTATTTCTTTATTCTGAGACAGGGTCTCACATTGTTGTCCATGTTGGATTCAAACTCTCTACCTTTGGCCCTAGCCTTCCAAGTAGCTGGAATTACATGTAGAAGGCAACGTACTGGGCTAAGTTATATTTTCTGTGTCATAAAGAAAGGGAATTGAGGTTCATGAATTTATGTAAATTATAGAAAAATGCTGTAAAATCATAATAGATATATACAGAACTTAGTGTTGCTCAACCTATGTTTAAAAAGGAGATGACTGTGAGAAAGAATGGCATATCCATGGAGTTGATACACTGGAAATGGGAACAGAGAAGTAGAAAATTAAGCTTTTCTTTGTGTCTCCATATCTTTTTTCTTTTTTTCCTCTTGAACATTTTCTTTTGAACTTGTTTTGGACAAGGGCAGACAAAAGAACAAAAATGGGGGTACATCTGCTGCTTAAAATTGGATCTCCACATTTGTGCCTGACACTTATGAATTAAGCAGTCCTACTGATTTCTTACTCACTTTATTCATCCTTCTTCTTGGCCTGTACTCTTTGCCCTGTGTCATTCCATGATGGAAGTGCCATTTATATTGTCATTTGCTACCGATAGCACCAATTGGGCATTGTGTGTGTGTGTGTGTGTGTGTGTGTGTGTGTGTGTATGTGTGTGTGTGTGTGTATGCATATGCATGTGACATATAAAAGACTAGATTTACATATCCTCATGGTCCACATAATGCATATCTGTTTTATTATAGGACATGGGTATATTTCTCTGTCCAAAACTTATGTTTTATAAGATGTATAACATATGTCTTTTCCTGTAACTCAGTTTAATTTCTATTTCCATTTCCTATTCTGCTATAGTGGTGGAAACTCAATGTTAACCAGTTTGTACCCACACCCTTCCATTTCTCTAAGATTATGCCAAAGTTCTAGAGATTTTTACAGTGACAAGAAATTGGACTGAAGCTTTTAAAAGTCATCCAATAACCCATCCCAGATCTTTACTAAATTCGTCTCCATACTATGTTTTGCCCTGGAGTCTTTACTAAGTAGACCACATCTACAGGGTTTCCTCCCTTATAGCCTCCAGGTATAATCAGTTTTCTCTGCATGACAGGATTCTTCTTCCTTCTGGCTTTCAGAATCCTGCTCTCTCCTCATGTTTTCAGATATACAGAAGCAACAGCTGTGTGGTGGCCAGTACCAGTTTCTTGAACATAGCATGGTGCCTGTATGTTTGTAATCAGTCTATTTGTAAATAATCCCTTTTTAAATACTCCTCTGCACAGTGGTACCTTTTTCATGCTGTGACTGTGACTAATTTATTGTTGGACGCATTGCCCACAAATAAAGTCAAAGATGTCTTCTATCCTGCCTATTTCCTTGATTGTGAGAACACAAGCTTTACAGCATAACTCGTATTGATACTCTTTGCCTAGCAAATCTTGTAATTCAATTTGCTCCTATTTTAAGACCACACTGAGACACAGAAATGTCTACAGGGTTGTCAAGACCCATCTGTCTGAACTTTGTGTGTATATTCTGCCTCTGTACTCAGAATTACAAAAGTTAAGCAATCTCTCTCTCTCTGAGCTACTTATGTCCACACATTTCCTATCCTATTTTGTCTACCTTACATAAGCCAGACCTGGTGATAATTTTGATTGGTAAGACATGCAGGATATAAGATACTACAAAAGGAAAAATATGCCATAGCATATATAAGTATTTAAACAACAGTCCCTATAAAAACATCCATGAAAATAAACACTTGCATAGCTGTTAGAATAACTATGCTTGTGTATTCTAAGAGTATAGACTTATACATTACTAATGCCAAATGCTAAGTTCCTCATTTATATAGCAAATTGTAGTTGGAAAGGACTTTAAATATTAAAACTCCTTGGCTCCTAAAGATAACCTAAAAAAGCTATAAAATATATTCCATTTTATAGACAGAGAACCTGAGATTGAGAGATGTCAAATGCTACACAAACTGAGGTTACTCCTTAGCCTAAATCATCTTTCTCATGAGATCACTGCAAGTGCTCTACATCTGTATGATATTATATCCATATGAGAATATTCATGAGAATATGTCTATAGACTTCTTCAAAGTCAAGCAATGCATCTATGGGTTTAGGCCACCAGGCTGTGGCTGCCTCCAAAATGTCTACAGACTCCCGCCTTCCTTCCTCCTCTTCACTCCATCTGCTGCCTTTCTCGTCTGTTCACACTCTCTGGAAAAATCCTAAGTTACAGGTTCATTCAGAAGATTGTACAAAGAGGAAAATCAGAAGGAGGGGAACTCAGCAAGTAAACTATGCTAAAATACTATGAAGTATAGAAGAATAAAGACACTACTCTAGGTACTAAATTTTCAAAAAGTGGCTTGGCTAAAAAGGATGAGGGGCAGTGAAAGCAATGTAATTGCCAATTAAATTCTAACTCTCAGCCCAGAAACTTGAGTTTCTATAGAATGCTCTTGGGGTAGTGGACTAGGAAGAAATTAAAATGCCTGGGTTATGATTCCTATTTGTAGTTTTCCTGTCAAGAACTTTTGGAAAATTAATTATTGGGCTTCTATATCTGACTGCTGCATGATTAGGGTTTACTCAAGGTTTCCTTAAGCACTAACAGCTAGCACTATAGATCTGTGTTTACAATGGAAATCTAAAAAAAATTTACTATATGCTTCAGCTGCCACTGGAACTTCAGTAACAAGTTTGATGTTTGAAAGACATGAAATTTTTAAACAGAAAGCAAAGCTTTACTGTAAAATTATTATCCTGAAGTCAGTCAATTTCAATCATGGTGAAATCTGACTTATGGATATTTAAATTTAACCACAGCAACTGTTTCATTCATCATTTTTCTAATCAAAACTGAAGAATGATCACAACGTGTTGTCTACTATTGCCTTTAGGACCTCACAGTCTTCCTCATGAGGGAGGGGAGACAAATGGCACAGTTCCAGGGGCCACGTGAGAATACAGGCAAACTCATGTGGCCAAAGTCCATAATGAAGGACAAAAAGGGTTACAAGTCCAATTCATGAAAGAACAATGATCCTGGTGCCATGGTGCACACCTGCAACCCCAGCACTTGAAAAGCTGAGGCACACACAAAACATACTTAGATATGCAAAGGACCTTATAAATTGACTTGTCCAATATGCTTATTAGGACATATGAACTGAATGCTACTAGATGTAACAGAGCCATTTAGACCAAAAGAACCTTGACTCTAGTTTCAAAGTTTTAGTACTTATTCTCCCTAACCTCCCTGCACTTTCTGCCAGCTTTTCTACAGGAACTCTAAGGAATAAAGTCAACTATTCTCCATTACTCAGTAATCAGTAATTGGCAATCAACCACTGAGGACATAGGGCAGACATGTACATGTCCTAGAGTCCATATGCACATATATATATATATATATATATATATATATATATATATATATATATGATCCAGATCCTGAAATTTCCATTCTTTTGGCACTGCCTTGACTTGAAAAAACCATAAACGGGGAAAGTGAGGAACATTGTGATGATTTTCTCAGAGCCAGCTGCAGAAGCAGATAGTGAGAATGAGAGTAAACACTGCTCCACTGCTCATCATCAGCATCTCATGGGCACTGTCTAGTGCATGCCAGGCACTCTCCTGAGCAGTGGGAAACACCTAGAGAGCAGAGGACCCATGATGAGGCAGCACTGCAGGTCACATGGCACTTTCTAGGCCATAAGTGAGAAATTTCTTCTGGAGTGTTGAGAACCACCTCTTACTTTTGATCTTTTTACACTGGGTTTCCAAAGAGGAATTAAACATTTGCACTTTCTCCTCTAAACTTCAAGTACCTATGTATTTTCCTAGCATTTGGCAATGATTTCTTCAATATTCCTTGAGGCATCTATAGTTCATTCTGAGTATCTGATTTAGAAACTTTCCCTTCCTAAAATACCTCTGGGTGCCTGCAAAATGTTGTAGTATTAACTTTCAGAGAGCTCATTAAAGACTATCATGACCATCTTCTTCAATCTGCTGCAAGTGACATTTTTGTGAATTGTTGAGGAGGGCAATAGGCTCAGCTGATGTGACTAGAGCCCTAAAGTTTTTATGTTAAACACTGCACATATTCATCTACAAGTGTGAAAAGCAATGCTGTCACTGCCTGATTATTAAAGACCAAACAGAATACCAAATTTCCTCATTTAAAGAGGAACTTAAAATGTGTGTGTGTGTGTGTGTGTATGTGCATGTGTGTTTGAGTTTAGTTGTTCCTCAGATGCTCAGAATAAATAGAGCAATGAAATCCTTAAAGCAGTGGTGCTCAACCTTAGTTACATGCTAGCATTTGGCAAAGAGCACTTAAAAAGACAGGTGCTTAGGCTCACATCAAGTCAGAATCTCTCAGGGTGGGATCCAGGAACTGATGGTATTTAAAATATTTCTATATAAAAATATTTCTATACAAATTCCAAAGAGCCAGGTTGCAACTTTCTTTTGGAAATGCTAATGAATCTTCTTGCCTTATGAACTTGGCTTGAATAAAGAAGAAAGAAAAAATGTTTACAGCTAAATCAAATTTAGAACAGCAAACCCACCAATGAATATATATGCAATTTCCTTCTATTAAGCAACACATAATAAACACAAACATGTGTGAGCAAAGGTTCCTCCTACTCTTCCCTAGAATTCCACTACCTAATGTGGAGCATGGTGGGGGATTCATTGTGAGGGATTATGTTCATTGGTAGAGGTACAGAGCATGTATTTTTTTATCCTTTTATTTTCCTTTCCATCTGCCTCCCTCTCTTGATCACCTTCAGAGCTTATTTCATGGGGCATTTAACTCTTGAGGTATAACACTCTTGAGACACAATGTTACTGAATTCATTACTTCATTAAAATACTAACTGAACATCTACTATGTACATGTTTATTGGTGCCTATTATGATAATGATGATGGCAAATTAAACCTTTCAAAGCCATTTGTGACCTCTTTTCTTAATCTCTTATAATTTAGTCTCAAAAAATACTGAGAGTTCCACCTCCATGCTGTTCCAAGACTTGGGTGTGTGGTGCTCACATGATTCAAGATCCCCTGGGAACATCCCCCACTAAACACAAGGAGATCAGGCAAGATCCATGATGGCCTGATCTTTGGTGAGCAACTGCTTTGTGTAAGAGTGAGGGTGCTCTTAATGACTAAGGACTGGGTGACCACTGCTCAGAGGGACCCAAGCAGACAAATGACACTAGTGATTAGAGGAATACAAGTGCCCTGGATGGCGAAACTGCAATGAAGAGATATTGATTCCATAGCATCAAAATTGAAAAATCTGAATTACATTGTACTCACAAGAGAGTCTAACAGAGGTATTGCTAGGAAAGTCAAATTTTCAAATACTCCTTCAAAAGAAGAAGAACCTTAGAGAGATCATTGGAATGTACCAAGCAGGAGAAAATGAGGAGAAAGATGAGATATTTCAAGCACAAGACAGTTAAAGACAACACAGCACACACTGTTGTCGGTGACCAAGAATCTGTGAAAGAGGATAGTCAGTACTATGAAACAGCAACAGATGAGGGAGTTGCAGCTAGTAAGAGACAGTACACATGCAGTGAGTTTGGGAAAGCCTTCACTCAGAGTACCAACTTCACAGTGCATGAGCAAATCCATGCTGGAGAGAAACCCTACAAGTGCAAAGAATGTGGGAAAGCCTTCAACCATAGCTCCAACCTTGTGGTTGATTGGAGAATCCACACTGGACTAAAACCCTATACATATAGTGAATGTGGGAAATTCTTCATTGGAAAGTCTCACCTTATTAGGCACTAGGGAATCCACAGTATGGAGAAGATGTATGAATGTAAGGAATGCAGGAAGTCTTTAGTTGGAGCTCAGGGCTCATTTCCTACCACAGAGTTCACACTAGGGAGAAGCCATACACTTGTATTGAATGTGGGAAAACCTTTAGCTGGAGTTCAAATCTCACTCAACACCAGAGAATGCACAAAGGAAAAAAAGTTTATATATAAGGAAAGTGGAAAAACATGTGGTTCTAATACAAAGATAATGGACCATCAGAGAATTCACACTGGGAAGAAGCCCTTTGAATGTGATGAGGGTGGCAAAGCTTTCATCTTAAGTAAGGCTCTTCAGGAACACCAGAGACTTCATCGTAGAGAGAAACTTAACAAATGTAGTGAGTGTGGGAAAGCCTTTACTTCTAATCAAAACCTCATTGATCACCAGACAGTCCACACTGAAGAGAAAGGCAATGAATGTGGGAAAACTTTCAGGCAGACTTCTCAAGTTATTCTACATTTAAGAATTCACACTAAGGAGAAACACTATAAATGCAATGAATGTAGGAAAGCCTATCATTACAGCTCACAGCTTATTCAGCATCAGAGAAAACATAATGAGGAGAAAGAAACCTCATAAATAACACATATTATTTGTAATAGGGCTACTTGCTGCTTTTCTTTTTTTTTAATATTTACTCACATTATTTATTTATTTATTTATTTATTTAGTCTTTTTGAGACAGGGTTGCTATGCAGTTCAGGCTGGCCTTGAGCTCACTTTTGTAGCCCAGGCTGGTCTCGAAATTGCACTGATCCTCCTGTGGCAGGCTCCCATGTGCTGGATTATAGGCATGCGTCACCATGCCTGGCATACTTGCTGCTTTTCTGAAAAGCAAATGTTATTGGTAACCTTCATTTTATTATCAAGAGTCCATACAGAAAAAATAATTTGATGAGGGTAATAAAAGGAATATTCTAAAAGGATGTTCTTTTATACATAACTGAAATGAATTTTAAAACAACTAGAGTTTTCAGCAATGCACATTTAAGTGAATGATGTTCTATCCTGAAAATAGTTCTGCAGCAATGTAAAAATGTTTAAAGAATAAGTTAGGATACTCTGGAGCCTGATGTAGGAGGATTGTAAGTTTTAAGGTAGCTTGACCAGTGTAATGAGATACCCATCTTAATATAGATAGATAGATAGATAGATAGATAGATAGATAGATAGATAGACAGATAAATAGATAGACAGAGATAGAGATAGATATACATAGATATGCAGAAATACTTCAATTAAGTGGAAGTACTTCAATGAAATGTAAGATAAACACTATGGAATATCTAATTTTTTTTTTTAAAAAAGCCTAGAGAAGGAAGTAAACTACACCAAAATATTAAGGGTGTTTACCTCTGAGTGACAGTATTATATGTGGTTTCTATTTGTAGTTTTCTAAATTTTTCTACAGTGACAATGTACTATTTTTGTATTTAAGATAAAAATAGGGTGTTTTTTAAATGCAATGAACTCAGGCTCATTTTCATTGAATTGTCCTGAAAGGTTCATTGTGTACAGAGGTGAAGGTTTTGAGATTAAACTTAATTTGGCATTTAGAAGAAAATAAATACTGAGAGACACTGAAGACAATGGAAGTATGTGATGAAAAGTTAACCAAAAGTGCTTATCTCCTAAATCCCAATGTGCTGCTGGCTGGGGAGGAGCAAACTATGTCCTTTAATTAATTAATTTATTATTATTATTATTTTAAAGAGAAAAAATTCAGAATTTCAAGACAGGAAGATAAGAAATTAACAACAATTGCTATATTGCATATCGTTATCCTCAAAGTAGTATACTCAGATAACGAGATATGTTCTTTTATCATGTGTACATTTAAAGGAGTGAGGAAATTCTACAAATCGCTCATTTGAAAAGGATCCAATTTTAGGAGTTTTTGAGTTTTATCAGTTTAGTATAAGTATCTCAAGTCCAATGTAAAGAATACCATTTCTGATACTCAAGAACAAGATGAAAGTGGCACGGAAGATTTAAGGAGAATGGAGCAACTATGAGAAAGTTGAAAATAAGTCTTGAATCTCAAAGTAGTCTGGAATTTTCCAGAAAACTCAACTAAAACATAGATTGTTGTGACACTGTAAAATTTGGCACAGAAGATGCCACTGGTAATTACAAGTAATTAGCTGTGTATAGTGTCACATACCTCTAATTCCTTTGTTTAGGAGGCTGAGGCAGGGAGTTCAGGGCCACTCCGGGCTGCACAAGTTTGAGGTCAATCTGAACAACACAGTGATACCTTGTCTTCAAAATGTAAATATATAACAGGCAATAATCATATTTCTAGCTTGATCTGCCTCCATTCTTCCATCATTCTCCATTTTCCTACTGTATTAATGTTCTAATGGCTCCTGAGGAATGCAAAGGTGGACCGGCAGACCCACACAAGAATTTCTAAAGCAAACTGCCTTTCTTCAACTATACTGCAGAAGGCATTCCCTTCTCTCACTTAATATCTGCTCAGCAGTCCCACCCAGAGAGGCCACCTCTTGACTGCCTAAAACTCAGCTCCACCACACCATCACTCCCCGTCTCCTCACACTGCTTAGTGACTCCCAAATATGTATCATTTACACAGTGTACATTATGTCCTTTTTTGCATAGTAATATGTTTAACTAGATTGGAAACTCTGTGGTGAGTAGAACTGGGGCTCCTTTATTTCACTGAAGCTTTTCTGTCAACAAGAAAAATGTATCTCAGTGCCTTCAAGATTTGTAGCTTGAGAAGGGAAAAAGGGCAAGGTGGATCATTTCTGTAATCCAGCCCCTCAAAAGCTGAGGCAGGGGCAATCACTGTGAGCTCAGCTTGAACTAAATAGGAAGGCCTGTCTCAAAAGCAGAACAAAGTAAAACAAAACAAAAATTAACAGAAAACAAAATGAAAAAGAGATGAGGAAGGGAAAGAAAGGCCAGGAAAGATGTGCTGGTAAGTACCTGTAGTTCCAGTCTCTGAGGCTAACATAGGAGGATAATTGTGAGTTTGAAGCCAACCTAGGGTACACAAGACGCTGTCTCAAAAAATAAATGAAAGCAAGAAATAAAAAGAAGAACAAAAGAAGGAAGGAAGAGAAGGAGGAAGGGAAGAAGGGAAGGAGGGAAGAAAGGGAAGCTCATTTACAAGAAAAAATAATACCTGCTACTTCAATCCTATGCTCTGTCTGCCATAGCTGCTCAGGCCAGGAATAAGTACTATTGTACTTGACTGAAATTAAACCAAAGAATGCCTTTTGTGGGGAATTTCAAGTTTCACATAAATCTACCTATCTATCTGATTTCTTAGGTGGAAGAGATGTGCTTCTCTCTCTCTCTGTCTCTCTCTGTCTCTCTCTCTCTCTCTTTCTCTCTCTCTCCCTCCCTCCCTTCCTTCCTCTCTTCTTTCCTCCCTTTCTCCCTCCCTCTCCTCTCCCTTTCCACTCCCCCTCCCCCACTTTTCCCCCCCTCCTTCTCTCCGTGTGTGTGTGTGTGTGTGTGTGTGTGTGTGTGTGTTACTATGAGACTGAATTCATGACACTGAGATATATCCTCAGCCCTTACTATTTTGAGGCAAGATCTCTCCAAATTTCTCAGATTGGGTTCAAATTTGAGATCCTCCTTCAGTGTTCCAGAGTGCTGTGATAACAGCCATGAGCCACCATACAGATTGTAAGACCTCTTACAGTACATTGTCTTATGTTTAGCCTAGGAAACAAAGAAGTCAGTCTATAGAAAGGGAGCAGGAGCCGGGCATGGTGGCACCTGCCTATAATCCCAGCACTTGAGAGATTCGGGCAGGAGGATCAGTGAGAGTTTGAGACCAGCCTGGGCTACAAAAGTAAGCTCAAGGCCAGCATGAAATGGATAGCAAGACCCTGTCTAAAAAAAAAAAAAAAAAAAAAAAAAAAAAAAAAAAAAAAAAAAGAAAGAAAAGGAAAGGAAAGGAGCAGAATGACATGAATATACCATAGAGGCAAATAAATCACTATGGAGCCCAGCCTTTATAATCCCCTCTAGTGTCTGAACCCTACCCCTGCCTATCTTCCATACCCATGAAGTACCCAACTAACTACCTTTTTCTTATGTAAACTTAAAATTGGCTAGATTTGCTCTCTGTTAGTACAAGCAACAAAAAGCTAATGCAACCATTTCACAGGAAATAACATATAAACTTAGGATTTTTGTTGAATTTTTAATAATTTTTAATAATCAATGTCTATACTTTTTGGTCATATTTCATATGAGCTACCTGGTTAAATACACCTATTTTTGTATATGTAGATTATCCTTGATTCTTTTTGATAAACTCATGGTAAACTGAAAGTATCATTAAGTAAAAAATTAATTTAATGCACTTACTCTATCAAACATCATATTGTAGCAACAGACAGTATATTGCAGATCAGTACCTTACCCTTGTGATCACATTTCTGACAGGAAGCTACTGTTCCTTGTCCTGCCCAGTACTCCAAAATAGTATCATTCCACATAGTCCTATTAGAGAAGAGACAAAAATTCAAAGTATAGCTTCGACTAAATGTATATCACTTTTTTAATATTATAAAAGAATCATAACTTAATACTGTATATTGAGAATTTTCCATGTGCCACACTTCTTCAATTTTGATGTGCAGCTTTGCTTCTTCCATGCCCACTCCACTATGCCTCCTTTCTGTCTTATGCCCACATTCTCCAGGTTGTAGGGTTTGAATAAAACATCATCTCTTCTATGCACACCCACATGCACACACACATGTTGGGCTTGGAGTGGGTCCAGACAGGATTGGGAAGCGCAGCTCAGGCCATCTCCCTTAGGCTGGGGCTCGGTGGGGACTGCAGGAGGTGTGGCGGACATGGAGCAGATCCAA